>NDXB01001135.1:0-47507 GCA_002631895.1 Agapornis roseicollis | reverse complement strand
TCCAACCCCCTTCCACTAGAGCAGCTTGCTCCAAGCCCTGTCCAGCCTCGCCTTGAACACTGCCAGGGATGGGGCATGGAGTGGTAAAGGAATAATGGATATATGTGCACTAAGAAAAGCCACATATGTCAGGCAATACAAGAATGTATGATTTTAATGATACAGGAACTGCATCTGTCAGGTTTAACCTTTGCTGTTTCCTGGCTTCTGAGAGTTTTGTGTGGCCTTGACACTGCATTCATAGTTCATGTACAATGCAGTTTTCCTTTTAATATGCAGCTTTTCCTTTTGATGAAGAGGGGTTTGATCACATTTCCAGTCATCTGGGAGCATTAGGAGTGAGACTAAACTGGGTGAAAAGCATACTGACATCAGTTATAAGAACAGGGTAGCTTTGGCTGAGACGGTACAAGTACAAGAAGGAAAATACACACCTCAGCCAGACAGTTAGAGCAGTAAAATAGTGTGTCTTGTCTTTAAGGAATGTGATGGAAGTGATGTTTGGCTCACTTGTTTGGACAGGTTCAGGGCCTCTCCTGTGAATGACATCTTCTGCCAGTCTCTGCCAGGATCCCCCCTTAAGCCCCATAATCTGGAACAGCTGGAGAAACAGCAAGAAATGATGAAGATGCCTTTTAGAAAGGTTAAGGAGGTAGGATTTGTTTCACTTTAAACAGAAAATGCTGTAACACCCACAACTGTCACTTCCACAGAGTAAATGTTGTTACCCAGCTTTGTAAGGCCATGTCAGTCTTCGAAATGGTCTCCAACCTTGTTGAAGTCATCTGTAAGTTACCTTGTTTGGAATGCAAACGAAAGTTTGGGCTACTGATGTAAACCTTTTTGCAGCCTGCAGTTTACAGATGCCTGAAGCCTTTGGCTCTTTTTTTCCCAGCTATGCTAAAGACAGTGAAAACAATGACAAAATGCTTTTATATTTGTTCTCACAGTCGCCTCACTTAGTATTAAGTAACTTCACTTAATTGATACGACTTTGCCAGGGCCTTATGAAATCTAAATGGGTGTTTTTGTGTAAAATCCCATTTCAGGAAGAAATGCAGTCAACAAAAGAAGAGAAATTTTCTTCCATTCACAAGCCTGTTGCTGTCGGCAGCCATCAACTGTTAACGGTGGGAACAACCCACATCTCCAAACTGACTGATGAGCAGCTTATAAAGGAGTTTCTTAGTGGTTCTTACTGCTTCCATGGGGTGAGAAACAAGCTACATACAATCAAAGAGCTACTCCTTAATTGCACATACTGGTTTATGTATTTAATTTCCCATGAACTGTGATAGCTGCATTCTGATACAGCGAATACTTGCCCTCTCCCTGCATTGATAGCAGGGAAGGCTTATGTGCCAGGAAGGTATCTTTAACCTTTCTGTGGAAATCCAGTTTGTGTGAACGATCATGAATAAATAGAATGTTTATAAATAGAATAGAATCACAGTGAAATTAAAGTAGATCCTGAGAATTGATTTGGTTTATGAGAAGGAAAAAAAACCTCTCATCAGACTGAGAGACCAGCCAGCAGAGCAAAGGCATCTGAAGTTGTGCTGTCTTTCAAAGAGGAAAGTATTCCTTTAAAAGATGAACAGGGAATATACAACTAGTTTAAGGAATTTAGTCCTATGTGGCTCTTCAGGTTTAAACTTGGCTTAAACTCACTTATTCCATCTCTGATACACTTCCCTGTATCAGTCTGATAGGAGATTCCCTCTCAGTGTCAGTCTTGAATCAACCCATCTAATTAATAGATGTGGAAGTTAACAGCTAAAATCAACAGGGGTTTAGGGTCTGGAGGGAAGTGGATGTTGCTCTTTTGGGCATTTTGCTTGGTTTATGGGGTTCTGGTTTGTTTTAACACTGAAGATTATCCCTGTCCCCAGGGTGTTGGCTGGTGGAAGTACGAATTCTGCTACGGCAAATACGTTCATCAGTATCATGAGGTACGTTTAAATAGTTGCATTTCTGCCACTAGATGGCTGTGGGGAGCAAGGGGTTAGAGAATCTGCACTGAAAAGACCAGCATCCTGTTCTTGGGTGATCCAAGTTGGATTTCAGGAAAGCAGTCCTCTGTGTGCTGCCTGTGTTTATGCAGGGGGATGTAGGTACCATGTCAGACAGAGCTGATACTCTACACATCATTTACAATATGCTCACTGCTAAATACATCATGCAGGGTATAATTATCAGCTTCCCCTTTTGTAGGACAAGGAAACCGGCAAGACTTCTGTGGTGGTGGGTACGTGGAACAAGGAGGAACACATTGAGTGGGCCAGGAAGAACGCTGCTAGAGCATATCACCTCCGGGAAGACGGCACGCAGACAGTTCGGTATGGGGACCATCACCATCATCACTGCCCTCATGCTTGCCATAGAGAGGACTAATCATCAGGGCCTCTTCTGCAGTGTGTGATTGTTCAGTTCACAAATAGCCACAGCTGTCAGGAGCAGTGTGTATAGGTATTTGGTTTATTATTATTTCCCCCTAATGAGCATGCAACATCAGAAAAGGTAATTCAACCCTTGCAATATGACACAGAGAAAAGTCTCCCATGTGTGAGCAACTGCTTCTGCAGTCACTGGAATACAGTGTGTTACTACTTTGGTTTGTATATTTGAGTTAAATAGAATCACAGACTGGTTTAGGTTAGGAGCAACCTTAAAGCTCCTGCNCAGTCACTGGAATACAGTGTGTTACTACTTTGGTTTGTATATTTGAGTTAAATAGAATCACAGACTGGTTTAGGTTAGGAGCAACCTTAAAGCTCCTGCAGTTCCAACCCCCTGCCACAGGCAGGGACACCTTCCACTAGAGCAGCTTGCTCCAAGCCCCATATATTTGAAGAATCATAGAACAGTTTGGGTTGGAAAGGACCTTAAAGTCATTCAGTTCCAACCCCCCTGCCATAAGCAGGGACACCTCACACTAAACCATGGCACCCAAGGCTTTGTCCAACCTGGCCTCGAAGAATGAAGTTAGCTGCCTGCTTAAGATCTGTGTTTACTGTTTCCAAAGGATTTCATTCCCCTCTTTTGTGGCAGGATGGTGTCTCATTTCTATGGAAATGGAGATGTTTGTGACTTGACAGACAAGCCAAGGCAGGTGACTGTGAAATTGAAGTAAGTTCACGTTCTCAGTAAACTGGTGTTTTGTGTCTCTGCTCTCTGTGTCAGAGGGGGCAGCCTCTCCTGTCTGCAGAAAGCACTGACTGTCAACTTCCTAAAACTGCTAGAGGGAAATACGTGGTTTAGTTCTGTGTTCCTTGGACACTAAACACAACAACATTTCCTTCCTGTTTTCAGATGTAAAGAATCCGATTCCCCTCACGCTGTGACCATATACATGTTAGAGCCTCATTCTTGCCAATACATCCTTGGGGTAAGAAAAGACATATGGGGAATACCCTGTGATCAGGGGCCACCTGGCAGAGGGTACCTCCAGGTGTATGTTTGAAATGGTTCCTTCCTCCTAGTGACTCTTCCCAAGAGATTCCCAGAGTACAAGCAGTGTACTTCCACCCGTATACATAACATCTAAACAAGGACTGCTTTTTGTTCAGTTGCACCTTCTCAGAGAAAGGAGGGTCATTGATAATGACACTGATCACTGCCTCTGTTGTGGGGGTCACACTCAAAAGTAAAAAGCACTTACTCAGGTTTAGAGAGCGCTGCTCTAGCACCGTGCCTATGGTGGTTTGTCTTCATTGAGCTCCTGCTCTGTTGTAAAATAGAACCCCAGCCTGGTTTGGGTTGGAAGGGACCTGAAAGCTCCTCCAGCTCCAAGCCCTGCTCCCACGGGCACGGACCCCTTCCACTGGAGCAGCTTGCTCCAAGCCCCTGTGTCCAACCTGGCCTTGAGCACTGCCAGGGATGGGGCAGCCACAGCTTCTCTGGGCCATCACCCTGTGCCAGCGCCTCAGCACCTGAAAACAGGGAACAGCTTCTGCCTCAGAGCTCAGCTCAGGCTGCCCTGTTGGGGCAGGTTCAAGCCATTGCCCTTGGCCTGGCCCTACAGGCCCTTGTCCCCAGCCCCTCTCCAGGTTCCCTGCAGCCCCTTTAGGCACTGGAGGTACAATTCCATAGTCTTTACTGTTTCAATCTCTCCCATCCAAGGTGGAGTCTCCGGTCATCTGTAAGATTCTGGACACAGCAGACGAGCACGGGCTCCTCTCGGTGCCCAGCTGAGGAGCAGCAGAGCCCCTGCACAAGCCATACCTGTCCCCAGGGCCACCGCCTGCTCCACCTTCAGACCCCCTGTGAGACGGTGCCAGTCAGAGCAGCGTCAGCCTCACCAGCAGAACCCTGGCAGAGGAGGGACTCTCGAACCACTTTGTGTATAACTATGTGTATATAAGAGGTTATCGATAAACTTTCAGTGATTAAAAGCTTGTCTTGCACTTCCTCTTTGACTTGTGTGTGGCACCTTCTGCAGTTGGCGGCGTCATCCCCAACGTGTAAGTTACCAGCTTTAAAAGGGCAAAAGAAACACGGCCCAGCTTCATGGGAGAAGTTCAGCTGCCAAGGGAATGGAAAGCAAAAGCCAGCGCTTCGCTCAGGAGCCTTCAGCAGCTGCTGCGACACTGACAGTTGTTCTGCTGCCACTGCTTGTCCAGACACAGCGTTACCTCCGTTGGACTGCTTGGAAATGCATTCTCCTGTTGCCTTATCCTTCCAGGTGTTCTTTTCTCCTCCCGGCCTGGGATATTTTCTGACATTGACACTGTGGGGTTCATCTTACTGTATTTTTTTTGCTGGACGTTCTGACTGCCATCGCTGTTGTGCTTCTAAGGACTCGAAGGTGTGACACAAGTGATCAACAAGCAGCAGTTCGTGCAGCAGAGCTCTCAACACAAGCCAGCCCTCTCCACTCCCCTTGTCTGTATTCAGCCATGTGTGGGCCTTGCGTGTCTGAGCAGTTTCCTTCTCAGCAGTGACTCCTCAGTGACGCCGCCTGCATCGCTCCCAATGGACATTTTCTGTCTTCTGGTACACACCAGCCATGCCAATAAGAGATTTGGTGCAGGCACAGGAAGCTTTAGTCTGCTGCCACCCCATGTCCCTGGAAGTAAGGTGAAATGGCACTGAGATTCCCACTGTCCTTGTAACATAGCTGCTTTCAAAGTCAAGTTTGCCCATCGCTGGTTTGTAGCCAACACCCCCTCGAGGCTCCTTCCCTGCGAAGAGCCCAGGGCTGGCAAAGTGCACATTTACCAGGTGGGACCTTGATCCCTTCCTTTGTGGATGAGTTACCCCAGCCCCTGCACACTGAGCAGGGGAGAGGCACTGTGCGTCCTCCAGTGCCCCGCGCTGAGCAGTGCTGGAGGAAGGCCACAGCTGAGAGAGGTGAGTGAATGCTTGCTCTTAGTGACAGCTTCCACCTGGCAGTGCTCAAGGCCAGGTTGGACACAGGGGCTTGGAGCAAGCTGCTCCAGTGGAAGGGGTCCCTGCCTGTGGGAGCAGGGCTTGGAGCTGGAGGAGCTTTAAGGTCCCTTCAAACCCAAACCAGGCTGGGGTTCAGTGATGTTCATTCAGTGTGTGAGCCTCCTACATTTCCTCTTTCCCAAAACCATTGTGCAAGGTACAGGAGTTTCCTAACCCACCTCACATGGAAATCCGCCAACCCTTTGGCATATGACTTGTTTCACAGCACCCAAAATAGCGACTTAAGCTGCTGGGCTGTTGCAATGGAACCCATTTTATTGCCTCATAGGGTAGAAAACCAAAACAGCAGCAGCAGGATGTGATGGCATTTAAACTCCGAGTCATTGCTCCTGGCTTAGCAATGTGACAGTGGAAACTGGCAAAGGGGGGGAAGAGTCTTCTAAACATAGCTTGTGACTCTGGAAGAGGCTTCTATACAGATTACGCACACCCCATGTTCTTGTCAAGCATTAGATAAATAAGCAAAATGTTATCTTAAGTTTTAATGCTGCCTTTTAGCCAATAGCTTTAGAAAAGAGACGACATCAAAAGCCATGTCCTCCAGACTCCAGCTCTTTAACTTAGTTGCCCTGAAGCTCTTTTCCTTGCCTGACCAGCCACCCGCACCAACCCTCCCGTGAATCAGTGGGTATGGATGTGGGTCCTGGCCCCACCGTTTGGCTTTGCCCACACTCAGTGACCTGCCCAGGCTGTGGGGCTTTGGGACCGGCTCCTCCCATGCTGCCCACTCAGGTGAGCACAGCAGCAGCAGCAGCAGCAGCGCTGTCCCCCTCGCTCCGCTCCTGCCCAGGCACAGCGCGGGCTGGTGGCAAGGCTGCCCCTGCACCCATCGGGCTTGGTCATGGGCAAGGGAGGGGCAGCCACACACTGAAGCTTCCTGTGCACCCCCAGCTGAGGGGATCACAGCAGAGGGAAAGACCAGAATAGGTCTTGTGCAGCCCGATGAATCCCACTGCCGGGGCAGGGGGGAAGGCCCCAGTGCCAAGGGGAAGCACAGCCCTCAGTGTGCCACTAATGCCAACTCCTGCCACTTCCTGAGCTGCCAGCCCCTGGGATGTGCATCCACCTCCGTGTGCCACAGCCTCTCCTTCCCCTTGCGCAGGAAACCGCATAAAATCATGGGATGGTTTGGGTTGGAGGGACCTGAAAGCTCCTCCAGCTCCAAGCCCTGCACCCACGGGCACGGACCCCTTCCACTGGAGCAGCTTGCTCCAAGCCCCTGTGTCCAACCTGGCCTTGAGCACTGCCAGGGATGGGGCATGCTCAGTCTCTGGAAGGTCTTCTCAAGGAGGGAGATCCAGGCCGTTATTCCCTGTCCCTGTGCAGAGGCCGACATCTCCTGCTCACAAACATCTGGAGAGATGGACAGATGTGACTTCAAGTTTTCACCTGGCACCCAAATCTAAGCCCATCTGAAGAGGGGAAGCTCCTGAACGCTGCTGCCCATCCCCTCTGGACTGGAGCAGGCTCACCTCTCCTCCCTTCATTACCTTCCCAGCCCTCCCAGAACACATTCCCTGCAGAGGGACGGTGCACACGAGGAACGGGACCTGCTTCAGGAATGAAATCTCCTTTCCGAGTCCTTGTGGGGAGCCACAGCCCTGCCCCGGCCGCACTCTGTGCCCTTTCCCTGCTCACTCACACGGACCTTCCTCGTCCTCCACAACCCCAAAGTAAGAGGTTGCCTCCAAAACCCAAGAGAATAAATGAATACCCAGCACACACGCTGGAGGAGGCAAAAGCTGGAATGATGGGAATGATGCCATGGTCATGGAATAACCACCCTTGCACTGGAAATGCCCTTTTCCACTTTGCCACTTCCAGCTGTGGTTTGCCCTCAGAACCAGCTGTGGATGTGGTCTGAGGGGCCCTGGGCACCTTCCCAAGGGGCCACTCCAAGTCTCCGGCGCAGGAGGCTGTGTTCGGATGAAGGAAGGAAGGAAAGGAGCCTCACTGGGGAGAAATGACCGCAGGCACCCCCCAGCCCACAGCAGGTCCAACGATCCTGCCCGAGGGCTCCAAGCAGCTTCATTTCCTGTCCCTGCGACCAAAGCAAGTCAGGATCTGCCGGAAGCACAGGGAGACTCCAGGGCAATTCCAGAGCCTGCCGGGGCAGGGCAGTGCCCCGTGGGACCAGAGAGGGAGCACAAACAACCTTGGGGGTTTCCAGGCCCCCCCCCCCGGGCAGCTGTGAGAGTTTCCAGGCTCCGCTTACAACAGAGCGGAAAACCAAGCCCAGAGAGCTCCAGCGGCGGAAGCAGCGGAGGGAGGATGGCAGAGCCCTGCCTTGTGCAATGGGTTCGGGTGCCCTTCCGCTGGCTCCCGGCTCGGAGCGCCTGCAGCCTGCAAGGCAGCGCTCCAGACACCGAGCACACCTCCTGGTAGCTCTCCCGCTAGGTTAAAGCACACAGAAAGGACCATTGCTCACTTTGCAGCGGTGATTCTGGCACACGAGAGCTTGTATTCNCCACAATCCACATTTGCATTCCTATATATGCAATTATGAGTGTGCATATACAGATATATGCATACATACACATACAAACATGCATATGTAAACAGCATAGAACTAGGCAGCATTAAAACACCTTTCTGTTCTTTGAAGAGCATGTTCTTCGAAGTGCTTTTCTGGCTGCTCTCTCCCCCCCCCTTCATCTTGGCAACCTCACAACACACAGCAGTAAATCAGATCGAAACCCTGGGCTCCCACACTTGGCGCTTCCAGAGCTCCCAGCGATGCTCCAACAGGAGCAAAGGCAGCAGCTGCCCGCGACCACCCCGTGCACAGCATCAAGCATCAAAGCAGGCAACTTCCACATCTGCCCTCCCCCGCCGCAGCGGGCACCACGCGAGGAGGAACCTCGTGGGTCTCACTGGGAGCAGCATCTCCTGGGCAAACCTCCCCCCTCCCACCCCCCGGCCCCACAGGGCGCAGCGGGGCTGCAGATCCCACTTGGCCCAGGGGACTGCCCCATGGCCCTCCCAGTGCTACAAATGGCAGCGGCAGCAGGGCCCGGTGCAGGAGCAGCGCTGAGGACAGTGAGGAAAAGGTGAGCAAAGCGGCACGGGGAGGGCGGCTGGGAGCGCAAGCGAGCGGCTCCAGGTCCTCTAGCATCGAATCTGTCTGGCTTTTCTCACCCT
This sequence comes from Agapornis roseicollis, assembly GCA_002631895.1. NCBI lineage: Eukaryota > Metazoa > Chordata > Aves > Psittaciformes > Psittacidae > Agapornis > Agapornis roseicollis. Next base: position 38,915 of record NDXB01001135.1, on the reverse strand, counting down.
GGGGCTTCCTTACCCCCGTGGCGCACCAGGTTATTCCTGATCCATGCAAGGGATGCGGGGAGGTCTGCTGGGTCCTGTGGCAGGGGACAGAGCTGGGATGTCATTGGGGTCCCTGCTCTTCAGTTCCGCTCCATGGTCCCGGTCTGGAGGGCAGCAATGGGGATGATGGTAACACCAGGGTCCTCACCTGGAGCCTGCACCCGCATCCTCAGGCCATGAATACAAGCCCTGGGCTGAGGTCAGTGATAGAGCAGGGGCAGGAGAGGAGCCGGGCAGTGCTGCCCCGGGCAATGGGAAGTGTCCCAGGAAGGATGCCCAGCAGTGAGGGCTGCCCCACACGAGCCTCCGGCAGCTACTGCAGAGCAAACTTAGTGCTTCCCTTGCTCCTACAGGGAATGCTAAAGAGATGCTCCCTGTGGCAGGGAGCAAACCACAAGGGGATGGGGTCACCCGTGGCTCCCCATCATGGTACCCTTGAACAGGCACTGAGGTGGCTGAGCAGGTGCAGGAGGGGGCAGAGGTGGCTGTGCAGAGATGTCAATCCCGGGTCCCACCGCGTTTCAGATGAGCCAACAGAGAGGTGCTCAGTGCCTGCCTGGGCAGGGGGAAGGCAGGAAGAGAAGGAAGAACTCATTCAGTTTATCTGCAATGGTCTGAAATGAGCAGTGCTCTCCTCAGTGTTCTCCACCGCCACCTTCTAGCGTTGCCTCTTGGAGGTCAGAACGAGAGTGCATTTTTACCGTAGTTTAAAAGGGATTCATAGACAAAACTGATGGAGCAATCTCTGTACGTGCCAGTAAGCCAGGGTTATTGTGAGTTTGGAAGGGTATTCATTAACATAGAGCATATTATAATGCTGCATTTTGCATTTCAGGATGAGGCTCCTTGTTGGAAGCATTCATTTCTACACCATTGCTTTCTTCCTCAGTGGAGCAAATGGATTTCTAACTGAGGGAACACCGACAGCATACACCTTCCCCTTCTACAACTACTCCTACTTGAACCTCTCTTCTGTATCAGAAGCAGGAGCTCCCAAAACAGCCAGAGCTCTCAATTTCTCACATAATGCAATAGAAAAGGTAACCAAGAGAGACTTGGAAGGTTTTGGCACGTTGGAAGTCCTAGACCTTTCTCACAACCGGATTAAAGACATTGAACCAGGAGCGTTTGAGAGCCTGCCCAGCCTCGCTGCTGTGGATCTGTCATTCAATGACAAGGAGCTGGTCGTGTCGGGTCTCCCACCCCACCTGAAGCTCACACCCACCACCAAACCCTCAGAGCCTGCTCCGGAGCCTTCTGCCCCCGCCGAGGAGCTGCTCCATGCAGCTGTCCTGCAGGACCCTGCTCCGGGGCTCGGATGGGGCACAGGGAACGTGCCTCAAAGAGGAGAGGAAAACACAACGAGCTCTTCCAGAGGAGGGGCAAACGGAACAGCCTCTCCCACAGCCTCGCTGAGGCCCAGTTTCTGTGCTGAACCAGTAAAGGGGACACTGGATCTGTCCAACAGCAAACTGTCTGAGGAGGAGCTGACGTTAAAGCTGGATCCGGACCTGTGCCAGGCTCAGCTGGACCATGTTCTGGAGCTCGACATCAGTCACAGCGCCCTGGAAATGGATCTGCTCTCACTGTTCGTCCTGTTCTTGCCCATGAAGAACATACAGTCGGTTGATGCCAGTTGCAACAAGCTGACAATTAACGTCCTAGACGTCGAGAACATCTGCAGCTTCCCCTTTGACAAGCTCTGGTTTGTCAATATCAGCAACAACCCCATCAACAGCCTGGACACGCTGTGCCTGCCCCCAACCATCAAGGTCATTGATTTGTCCTTCACCAACATAAGCCAGATACCCACGAACTTTGCTAAGAAGATGTTGAACCTGGAGAAGATGTACGTGCAGGGGAACCACTTCATCTACACCGTGCAGCCGAAGCCCCCCGACCCGCTGGGAAAGCCTCCCTCTGGATGTGTGCACATCAGCGCCATCTCCTTAGTCAGGAACCAGGCTGGCACCCCCATCAACAGCCTTCCCAAGAACGTGAAGCACCTCAGGATGTCCAACTGCTCCATTGTGGAACTGCCAGAGTGGTTTGCTGGCACCATGAAGGCACTGCTATACCTGGACCTCAGCAGCAACCGGATTGAGGCGCTTCCCAACTTGCCTCCCTCCCTGCGGCACCTCGACATCAGCAGCAGTGATATCAAGGTGATCCCCCCCGGTCTCAAATCCATGTCCAGCCTAACCGTATTGATCATTCAGAACAATAAAGTCATGGATATGCACCCCGAGCACTTCCCGTTGACTCTAACCCAATGTGACATCAGCAGAAACAAGCTGAAGCTGCTGCCGTTAACCGAGGCCCTGCAGAACCTCCAGCACCTCAATGTGTCTGGGAACCTCATCGCCAGGCTGGAGGCCACCAGCCGCCTTCCCGCCCTCACCAACCTGGACAGCAGCCACAACCTCATTGCCGAGCTCCCCGATGACTTCGGGGAATCCCTTCCCATGCTGAGATACTTCAATCTCTCCGGGAACAAGATCTCCTTCCTGCAGCGTGGGGCTCTCCCGGCCTCTCTCCTCGAGCTGGACATCAGCGACAACGCCATCACCACCATCGTGGAGGATGCTTTTGGCCGGCTGGCGCAGCTGAGCGTTCTGACTGTGCGAGGCAAGCACTTCTTCTGCAACTGTGACCTGTACTGGTTCGTCAACGTCTACATCCACAGCCCCCAGCTCCGCATCCACGGCAAGGAGAGCCTCAGGTGCAGCTTCCCACCGGACAGAAGGGGCCAGCTGGTGGAGAGCAGCCACCTCACCCTCCTGCACTGCTCCCTGGGCATCCAGATGGCCATCACTGCTTGCGCTGCCATCCTGGTGGTGCTGGCGCTGACGGGCTTGTGCTGGCGCTTCGATGGGCTCTGGTACGTCAGGATGGGCTGGTACTGGTGCATGGCGAAGAGGAAGCAGTACGAGAAGAGGCCAGAGAACAAGGCCTTCGACGCCTTCATCTCCTACAGCGAACACGACGCAGAGTGGACCAAGGAGAATCTGCTGGGGAAACTGGAACGGGATGGGTTCAAGATCTGTTACCACGAGAGGGATTTCAAACCGGGGCACCCCGTTCTCGGGAACATATTTTACTGCATCGAGAACAGCCACAAGGTCATCTTCGTCCTCTCCCCCAGCTTTGTGAGCAGCTGCTGGTGCCAGTACGAGCTGTACTTTGCCGAGCACCGGGTCCTGAATGAGAACCAGGACTCCCTCATCATGATCGTGCTGGAGGAGCTCCCGCCCCACAGCGTGCCCCAGAAGTTCAGCAAGCTCAGGAAGCTGCTGAAGAGGAAAACCTACCTCAAGTGGAGCCCCGAGGAGCACAAGCAGAGGATGTTCTGGCGCCAGCTGGAGGCTGTCCTAAAGACAACCAACGAGCCCCTGCTGAGAGCGGAGGACGGACCCGCTCAGGACGTGTGCGAGATGGAGGGGTGCACGGAGGTGTAAAGGGTGCGTATGGAGGGGTGCGCGGAGGTGTAAAGGGTGTGTATGGAGGGGTGCACGGAGGTGTAAAGGGTGCGTATGGAGGGGTGCACGGAGGTGTAAAGGGTGCGTATGGAGGGGTGCACAGAGGTGTAAAGGGTGTGTATGGAGGGGTGCACGGAGGTGTAAAGGGTGTGTATGGAGGGATGCATGGAGGTATAAAGGTTGTGTACGGAGGGATACACGGAGGTGTAAAGGTTGTATATGGAGGAATACACGGAGGTGTAAAGGTTGTGTATGGAGGGGCTGTGCTCAAATAAAAGCGTTCCTGTGCTCACCTCGTGCAAAGATGCTGTCACAGGGGCTTGGCTCAGATCAGTCCCAGGGCAGGTTCCTAGTGGGTCTGTAGCACGTGCGTTATTCCATCTGATAAATAATCCATTATCCAAAGGGCTGAGGCCCGGGCACTGACACAACCTTTTCTTCCCGGGTGCTTGACTCTCTTCAGCCATATCCAGCAAGTCTTGAGATGCTGGGATGTCACCTGAAAGGAAAGAGGGCCTCAGTCACACCACATCCAAGGGTCAGGCTGACAGAATCCCAGACTCATGGAATGGTTTGGGTTGGAAGGGACCTTAAAGCTCCTCCAGCTCCAGCCCCAGCCACCTTCCACTGGAGCAGCTTGCTCCAAGCCCCTGTGTCCAACCTGGCTTTCAAAGCTCATGAAGACTCAGGCTGCCTTCCTCCAAACCCAGAGCGTAATCTGAAAGGTTGTTCCTATAGTTTCTTACAAAATCAGGAGCTCTCTCTGTCTCCTGCTTTCTGTTTCCTCCTGTTCCTCTTTATTGTTTCCCCACACTTGGGTATCTCCAAGATCATCACGCATTTGGAACAATCAGAGCTAGAAATACACCCCTGAGCTCGGATCTTGGTTGTAGTCCAGCCTCTCAGTTCTGGTCCAGCCTGAGATGGGAACACACACTGTGTACATGTGGAAACCACAGACCAGGACAGCACAGGGTAACAGCTTCTCTCCGTGGTTTTAGAGAGAGGAAACAGTTACATAATGTAAACATCTGAGAGATGCCAACCCAAACCTGCCGCACCACTTGGTTCAAGCCACTGGTGGAGGAGATGGGACTTCAGAGTCTGTTGGCATTACAGATTAACATAGGCACCAGGCAATCCAAAGAGCCAGCTCCACGTGTCAGTCTCTGCTGTCAGCTGATGGTGTGAGCGTTGAGTGCTGCTGTCAGAAACCTCTGAAGAACAAGGAGGAAAGTTCTGTGGGTTCTTATTGAGCCTCGACACAGTCACCCTGAGCCCAGCCCCTGCCACTCAGCAGTTGTGTTTATGGGATTTGAAAGGAACCATTCAGCTGATCTCAGCTTCACATTCCAGGAAAACCAAGAGACTGTGATGGGAAGTAAGGATGAGGTGAGAACAGATCACTGAGCACAGGCCTGGATTCACTCGTGAGTGAACCCAAAGGACTTCCCAGCAGCAGATCCCAGACATGGGGATGCAGAATGGGATGGGACAGCACGTTTGGAACACGGAGTTAGCTCTGTACATACAGGCACTGAGGAATCAAACACAGCACACTGTCAGCCTTGGATTTGCCACCTTTCACATTCACAGATGCTCTCTTCTCATGTGAGGAACTGCACTACTAACACGTACCTGTCCTGCACCGTTCAGTACTCACACACTTGTACTTCTTACTCTCACTTCTCCTCATGTGCATCCTCCACTTCCTTCATTCAGAGCTCTGCTGCTTCCCTTCCCAGCTAGATTCCTGCTTCCTCACAGCTGGGCTTCCCTGGTTCTGTGCTCAGCAGCAGAGGGTTCTGACGCAAGGGGGCTAAAGGAAAAGTTAGGCTCCAGAAGAGTCAAACCCAGCCATCTGATCCCAGGGCAACAGATCCAGGATTCAAATCACTGCACCTGCGTGTTTCCAAACCCCAGTCTCTATTGATGACACCCACAGACCTCCACCCAACAGTTACTTGGTGCAGCTGACAGCTTAAATCCCATTTCCTCCTATTGCAGACTGAAAGGTGTTGCACTTCCCCATCTGACACTATCAGTGCACTAACACATCGGCTGCCTTAAGAATACCACTGGCAGCAGTGATAGCAGAAGAGCAGCATCACAAAGGGCTCTGAAAGGACTTTTCACCCCTTCAAGTTCTTTTGTCTCAAGGACACATCACATAAAGGCAATTAAAGCCCTCTTCTCCAGCACCTGCACCCTCTGGCTTTACTCCCACAGGAACACTCAGTGCAAATCACGTTCATGAGTAAAGGGTGAGGGATTCAACCTTCTGTGGTGTGATCCAAACCCTGAGCACGGTGGGAATCATGGAGCTCAAGCCAAAGTGACAGCCCCCATGTGTTTATCCCTCTGAATTAGCACACTTTGCACTAAGGACAAACGCCACATCAGAAAAGCCAAGCAAGGCAGATCTTCCAGTTAGCTTTTATGAGCACTGGAGAAAGAACCATCTGACTTGTTCATAGAAAAAACACCTGGGCAGAGACTCATGGACATCATCTCCATTGTGCATTTGTATGAGAAAGCTGTTCCACTCCATTTTATTGCAATGAATTAATCAAAACTCATTAAAACCCAGAGTGGTACCAAAGGACAGAGTGGTACCAAAGGACAGAGTGGTACCAAAGGACAAAGTGGTACCAAAGGACAGAGCTCACAATGCACCCAGCTTCCAGGGAGCCCTGAAAGCAGAGCAGTTAACAAAGGGCCTGAACCCAGGACTCACACATGGCAATGGGCTTTGCTTCTTTCCATCGCTGAAAGGTGGCATCTCCCTGCCCCGAGGCACCAGAGTCTGGGGCACGATCAGGCTGGAGATAAGCAAGGCTCAGCTGAGGTCCATAGAAGCTGAAAGGTGAAGATCCGGCCACTTAACGCAGTAACTGTCTGGGATTTCAGTGCCTCCGAATCATGCCGATTCCCAAGGAATTCCCAGCACAAGCAACACACCACCAATGGCTGGGTTTGTAAAAAACACTGAAGTTCTGTTATGTGCTCACTGTGTGAATCACCTTGACATCAAACTGATGTCAGGCTCCTTAAGCTCAACAACGCACAGTTGTCTCGTGGCCGTTCTGGTTCTAAACCATTAGCAGAGGCGTTGGTGCTACCTCTCAGCAACATCACATCCAAGTCCCCCCCAGTTCCTGCTTTTACACACAAAACCCCCAACCAGCAGCACTGCTGTCTGCATTACAGCTTATGGATTAGGACGTTCCAGAGGCGACTGCATTACTAGCAGCGTATCAGTACTATTACAGTGGACTAGTCATCTTTATCACCAAGCAAATCCCATCACTGGGTATTGCACAGTTACTTCTACTGGATGTGAAATACTTCTCCAAGTAGCTTATTCTGGGATGCATAATGCCGCCGATCCTTAGGACAAACGTACATCCGACATCCGTACACATACTTTAGAGGTTGGTTACAGTGGCACCGCGCCGCCAATCCCTCCCCAGCAGCAATGGAACACTGGCTGTAAACTGCCTTGGGCTGCTTTCGGAAGCTGCCTCTGAAATCCCGAATTCCAGCTGAAGTTCATGGGAATTTCGCCATTTCCCTCACCAGAAGCAGGATCCCACCCTGCGAACTGAAAGGCTTTTCCTCATCACTGATGTTCGCTACAGCAAACCACCACCCGTGCCTTCAGCCGCTCGCAATGGGCAGAGCTTACACTCGAGCACCCTCAATACCAACGCCCTCCCAGCTCTTGCTTCACGGAGACGGAGCAAGGCTGCAATGTAAGGGTGACGCTTGCGGTGCAGGCTCAGACTGTTCTGAGGCACCCTCGTGCTGCAGCACATCACATACCCGTGACTCTTTGTTTGCTCAATAGCAGCCCCCCTTCGTGTTGCATCCCAAAACACTTCTAAACCACTGCCCTTTCGGAAGCCTCACGGAGCAATACCCCAGCATTCGCTTCAGCTGCAGCGCCTGGACGTTAACATCAGTGGTGTTCTCCTTAACCAGCAGCCCAGCTCCGCACCATCCCCGTGCCCAGCTACACGGAGGGCACCGGGATGTGCCGGGCCGCCGCGCCGCCGCAGTCCCGGTAGTGCATGGCAATGTAGGACCTGGTGAAGCCGAAGACGGAGCTGACGGGCTGCAGGCTGTTGGGGGTGCTCCCCTCCTGCGAGGGGCTGCTGTTGTAGATGCTGTAATAGGGCTCGATGCGCGTGTTCATGGGGGTCGAGCTGCTCTGCGCGTAGTGCTGGTGCCCCACGGAAGCCTTGGGGCTCAGCGCGCTCTCCTTGGAGTGACTGGGCCCGCACGCTTGGTCCATGAGCTTCTTCTGAGGCTTGGGGGACAGCACGTAGGCCGAGTTGGTCTCGTGGTGCGACGACTTGTTCCTGTTCACCTCCAGGCTGCCCTTGCCCACGGCCCGGAGCCTGGTCTTGTGCTCGCAGCAGCAGCAGCAGCCCAGCGCCACGTACTGCAGGCACCAGAGCACCCTCCTGCGCAGCCCCGCGCTGTTGCGGGAGTAGATGAAGGGGTTCAGCCCCGACTTGAAGAAGACGAGGGTGAACCCGCACAGCTCGAACTGGTAGAGGACGAAGCCGCCGCTGCCCGACAGCGTGTCCTGCACCAGCGAGATACCCAGCGGCAGGCAGCACACCAACACCGACAGCACGATCGCCACGCACGTCCCCACCGCACGCGCGTCCTTGCCCGGCGCCAGGTTGACGGCGGAGGCCCGGAGCCTCGTGGCCTGGTTGCGGTAGAGCGCGGGCACGGCGAAGGGCTGCGGGCCGGGAGGGCAGCGGCGGCCACGGGCGTTGCGGCGCAGCGCCCGGGCGATCATCACGTAGGACACGGCCACCACGGCCACGCAGCAGATGAAGTCGGTGGCGTACAGGTAGAGCACGGCCTTGCCCTCGCGGCTGGCGAAGCTCGACATGGGCAGGCAGAGGCGGGAGCGGCGCGTCTGGAGCGTGGCCAAGGTGGCCAGCGTGAAGCTGGTGGCCCAGAGCAGCAGCGTGAGCAGCAGCGTGCAGGGGAAGGAGGCGGCGCGGTGCGGCTGCTTGCCCAGCACCATGCGCAGCCGGTGCAGCGCGATGACCGCCACCGTCTTGAGGGACATGATGATGAAGCCGGAGCTGGTGAGGTGGAAGGTGAAGCAGAAGGTGCCGGGGACGCCGCGGGCCGAGTCGAAGAAGAGGACGAAGGCGAACATGGGGGCGGCCACGCCGCAGAGGAAGAGGTCGCAGAAGGAGAGGTTGAGGATCATGAAGTCGAAGTTGGTGCGGAATTTGCGGAGGGCCGGGTCGAGGCAGGACAGGAGCACGATGAGGTTCCCGTACGAGCCCAGGCAGAAGACGAGCGCCAGCAGCGACCCGCAGGCCGCCACCGTGGCGCCGTGGGTGCCCCCCCGCAGCTCCGCCGCGCCGCCGCCGCCGCCGCCAACCGCGCTCCCGTTCCCGTTCCCGCCCAGCGGCAGCAGCCCCGACCCGTTCATGGCAGCCTCTGCGCGGCCCGCACCGCGCCGCCGCCGCCGCTCCCTCAGGGCTGCCCCCGACATGGCGCCGCCCGCCCCGCCATGGCGACCGCTGCCGCCGCTGCGCCCCGGCCCGGCCCCGCCAGAGCCGAGCCCAGCGCTGCGGCGCTGGAGGGAGACTGCGGGGACAGAGCCCCCCCCACCCCCGGAGCCCCGGAGCGGGGCTGTGGGGAAGGGACCTTGAGGCTCCTCCAGCTCCAACCCCTGCTCCCACGGGCACGGACCCCTTCCACTGGAGCAGCTTGCTCCAAGCCCCTGTGTCCAACCTGGCCTTGAGCACTGCCAGGGATGGGGCAGCCACAGCTTCTCTGGGCCATCACCCTGGGCCAGCGCCTCAGCACCCTCACAGGGAACAGCTTCTGCCTCAGAGCTCAGCTCAGGCTGCCCTGTTTGGGCAGGTTCAAGCCATTGCCCTTGGCCTGGCCCTACAGGCCCTTGTCCCAAGCCCCTTTCTCTCCAGGTTCCCTGCAGCCCCTTCAGGCACTGGAGCTGCTCTCAGCATGACCTCTCTGTGTGTGGACAGGGCCTGGCAACCCCTGGGCTTCACAAACTGCATCTGAGGCTGCCAGGGCATTTCCAGCCCCACAGACTTTGGCTCTTCCCATTAACTTCCATCAGCTGCCAGAGTGGCCCAGGGCCTGTCCAGCCCCACACAGGAGCACCATCGGGACCTCTGCTACAAGGGCAGGGACAGGGAGGGGGCCTGCTCCTGAAGAGAAGCCATGGAGTCCCAGACTGGTTGGGGTTGGAAAGGACCTCACGGTCCTCCAGTTCCAGCCCCTGTAAGTCAGGGAGCAGAGGGCAGCAGGAGGCTTGCTCCAGTCACACTCATGCCTGTACCAGGCTGGGTACTCCAGGCTTTGAGGTCCCTCCATGTAGCCTCAGCATGAACAGAAGAGCAGCCCCATTCCCACCTCAAGGCGGGGTTTGTGCACAGGGTCTGCCCTGCATTCCTGCAGTGCTTCCCTGAGCACCCACAGCAGGATAAGGATGCCCGTAGGTTTTCCTTGTGTGCCCAGAAGCACAGGATCAAGGCACAGGATCTGTACTGCGAGAGGGGAAATCAATCAGTGTTATTTATCTGTTCACCATCACAAGCGGCCGCTGCCGCCTGCAGCGATGGAGAGTGCTGATGTCCGAGCACTTCCAGGGATCATTACGTGGGTCTGAGGATAAGGAAGCGCTCGGCACACGTCCCCCGATCCAGCACAGGCTGACACAACCAGGACCCAATGGCAGGAGCTGGGAATGCGCTTGGGAGAGACCAGAGTCCAGCAGGCAATGCCCGGGGAGCTATGGAAACACATTCTGAGTTACACATGGGCACGGGCCCCATCCTGTGCATTTATACATGTGCTCAATGTACATTATCTGTACGTTGTCTGAGGGTGACTCCTGGCCCTATTGAGAGTGAGGTCTCCAATTCACAAGCTGGGATTCTCCCTCCTTGAGTTTTCCTACTTACAACCATCAGATTGGGCTGAATTGTGCAATTCAGGACCTGCAAGCGTCACCCTCATGCAGCCGTGATTGTTCTCTGCACATGAAACCAGTGTGATGGGATACCCGTGTCCGTTTGGAGTGGTAACACCACCCTTGGGCGTCAGATGGCCAGTTCAAGCTTCTTAATTCCCCACCATTCCACACCGATGGAAGCACATGTACAGGAAAGGATGCACATGCCTGAAGGGATTCTCATGGGGTTTAAGGATGGCACCAAGCCTCTGGTCCCTGCTGTGCTTTTGAAACCCCTGAGGTGCAGAAACGGGTTCAGGACCCAGACTGCAGGACTTGGGTCTCACGGAAAGCTGGAACCCTTCACGTGCAAAACAGCAACAGGGAATCTGTGGTTTTCTCTCAGTGATAGGCAGGGGTTGTCACTCACTCCATCAACACAGCCTTTAGCAGCCCCAGGAGCAGCAAGGGAGGGTTGGGTTGTGCTTGAGGTGAGCTGAGGTCAGGAGGAGCTCCATGGGAGCAGGGAACACCGCAGGGTCCCTTTGGCACAGCAAAACCTCCCCTTGGCCTGCTCCTTCCAAAAGGAAGGGCCAGGGATTGGGGTGTGGAGCAGTGGGAGAGCAGTGCCCTGCAAGGCAGGAATCCCTGATCCTCCACTTTCATAGCACCTTGCGTGAGGTACTGAGGGTGTTAACTCTGCTACAGCAGATGTATTGGCTACTGCTCTTTTTCCCCAAGCCTGCCAATCAGAACTGATTTCACCTCCTGTACCCCTCACTATTCCCAAAGGGAAGCGGTGTCCAGCTCCATCTCCAGCAGCAAAATCTGCTCAGGTGCCAAGAGCCACAGCAGGGAAAGCAGGCTGAGCTCAAGCCTTCTGTGGCAAAAGCCATTGCATCTGGAGCCAGGGAAGGATCCTGGCCAGCAGAACACCCTCTCCTTTTCACCCTTGGGAAGAGTCTCCTTTGGATGCAGCTGATTCCCCCGATTGACCAGGAATCAAGGATTTGCTGATAATCTGTGCTGAGAGCCTGATTCAAGGTTGCTTTATCAGGAGTCATTCTCCTTCCCATGGAGACAATACCAGCCTCTTCTTCCTCTCACCTCATGGACTTTCCCATCTAAAGCTCTCTCAACAGCTCTGAAAAGCACCTGCTAATCAAGAGAGAGGCAAAGCCCTCGGCACCAACCACTTACAATGTGCTCCGTGTGTGTGCAGTGCCTTGAACAGCTTCACAACGCTGCGTCTTCCACACATGGGCTGGTTTTCTTCTGCCACCGAGCCAGCAATTCCTTGCAGTAGGCTCTGAAATCAGGGGAGATTCAGGGTAAAGAAGCTGTTCCCTGTAAGGGTGCTGAGGCGCTGGCCCAGGGTGATGGCCCAGAGAAGCTGTGGCTGCCCCATCCCTGGCAGTGCTCAAGGCCAGGTTGGACACAGGGGCTTGGAGCAAGCTGCTCCAGTGNTTGGGACAAGGGCCTGTAGGGCCAGGCCAAGGGCAATGGCTTGAACCTGCCCAAACAGGGCAGCCTGAGCTGAGCTCTGAGGCAGAAGCTGTTCCCTGTGAGGGTGCTGAGGCGCTGGCCCAGGGTGATGGCCCAGAGAAGCTGTGGCTGCCCCATCCCTGGCAGTGCTCAAGGCCAGGTTGGACACAGGGGCTTGGAGCAAGCTGCTCCAGTGGAAGGGGTCCGTGCCCGTGGGAGCAGGGCTTGGAGCTGGAGGAGCTTTCAGGTCCCTTCCAACCCAAACCAGGCTGGGGCTCTGATTTCCATCTCAAACCACCACTGGCAGGTACCTTGCTGGATGAGCCACCACGAAACCCCTGCCCTGGAGCACAGGTACCTGTGGCCTGCAGACAACCTGGAAGATCAGATCAGGTTGGGGTGAAATTCCTCCCCTCTTACGGGAAGTCATTCTCCAGACCTGTGCAGCAACATGACTGTGCGCAGCAAGTATTTTGTGATGGGGAAATCCACAGAGCTTGCCTTCCAGTTATTACACAGTGAGAATGTCAAAGAGCAGCTGGTAAACCACAGCAAGGGTAAAGCTCAAACCTTGCAAGGGCAATGGCCAGTGGCATGTTGTACTAGTAAATGGCTTTATCTCCCCTTTTACATCTTACCAGATTGTTGTGTTTTCCAGAGCACAGGGCAGAAGGAAGCTGGAGTCTGCTGCAGGATTCCAGGAAGCCTGAAGCTGTGGAAGAAAGTGTGAGACTGAACTGAGTGTGGGATGCTGAGGCTGTCTGACTGTCAAAACCTGACAGGAGACATTATCCCATCATCCCTGTGTACCAAGTTCCCAGCAGCCTGGTCATGAAGTAAATAGGATGAGAGGGCAGATACGTGGATACAAAAGGAATAGTCATAATATACCATACCAGAAATAATGACCTTTTCCTCCTCCATATGAGCTAGAGTTGTTAATGACGCGATCCGCTGACGTGGGTTCTGTGGTGCCACCCAAAAGCACAAGTTCAAGTCCTATCCACCTACTTGGTAGTGTTCTGATACCATTTTTATCAAAGTAAGCATCGTGTCTGTTCAGCAGGTCCCCACATGCACAAAGAGGGTATGGAGAGACGGGAGATCACCGAATACTCCAGTGAGGTGGTTACTAACAGTACCTGCGACTCCAGGAAGGAACCAGAATCCCCAACACGAGTTCTGCTTCACATCACAGCCACGTCTCTGGGCACTTGGTGGTCACTGGGATTACCTGTGCAGACTGACGCGTGCTCACTAAGGAGTCAGTGGTACCAGACCATCTCCAAGGTGCTTTTCCCCCATCTCCCATACAGTTCAAGGGGAAAAATTCCCTCTTCACACTGGAGAGGTCTCTCTCCAGACTGAGGTGCTGCAGGTGCCTCATCTTGAAGGCTTTAGGTAAGAGACAGTGTAAGACCAAGTGATGGAAGGCTCAGAGCTCATTACATGCGTCTGTTGCTTGGGGAAAGTTGGGGAACAGAAGTAGCAATGGAGTTGTGGGGTTTGATGAAGACCTCAAGTTGTTCCTACATTGTCAGAACAGGAGAACAACCCTTCAGCCCCCCAAAGTCAGTCTGTCTGTTCACAATACCACAGGTATATTTGGTCCCGTAGATCTGCACTTGGAACATGCACTCTGTTTTCTAGGTGATCTGTTTGGATCAAATCATTTACTTCTGATTTATAAACAGCTACTGTGAATTAACAGCAAAGACTGATTTGCCATCATAGCTCTGACCACAGAAATGACACTACCCTGAGCACCGTATCCTCAGCAGTACAACCAAAACCAGCTACACTTTGACTACAGATACACAAGAAAGACACTCTCAACTACAATAAAAAGCAAGAGTTGGATCCTAGAGTTAGCTGCCCTTAGTGCAGGCAGAACAGTACATGTATCATCTCCTCCATCAGTTAATCAAGCCAACAAATACGGCTGATCCTCTGCAGCAAATACTTTGCGTCACTTTTAAAGTTGTTTCAATCCTACCAGCAAACCCTTCAACATTTCCATTAGTGTCTCCAATTTTAAGTGGATTTCTCACCAGTTCCTAAGGTTTTTGGCAAGCCTCACCAGGTACAAGATGTTTTTATGCAATCACAGAAGCCTGTTTCCCAACCATTAGTACTACATCTTTCATGCACAATGTCGCCTTACCTCAGTTCAGAAGCACAGTGAACAACCTGAAGTTAAGAGTTTCAAATAAGAACCTTCCACTTCAGAAAGACAAAAGAAATGCAGCTGATACAAACAGTCCATTTATTTTGTCTTAAACTACATACACAATTGCAATAATGATTTGGCACTACGCTATACAGTGGTTACATCCGTGTGCTGACACTCGGTGGATGCTGCCTCAGGAGCACTGCTGTGCTTTCAGGTCCGGCATGAGCCACGCACTCGGCAGGAAGATCACTTGACATGCTCCTGAAGGGCTGCAGGGAAGTTGAATCACACACCAGGTTATGAACTGTTTCAATGTACCTCATGTTCTAAGAGCCTATCACACTAGAATGTGTGATGCCAGCATTTGGAGATGGCCATGAGTGCTGCGTTAAGATCTGAACGAGACAGAGTAAGGATGAGACACAGGAAACCCAAAGCAAACCCTCCTGCTTTTCAGACACAGAGAGAGAGATTCTGTTAAAGAAAATAATTTAAAAAACTACTAATAATGGCATTTGATTCGATACAAAAGCCAGAGCTCCTACTGTATTAACATCTAAGTATGAATCTTTACAAAGTAATCTCACAATGGTGTTATGTAAAAGGTTGCAAACTGTACAATGTTTTGTCAATGCAATGCCTCTACACTTTATACAGTCTTTTACAACTATGTAACACGTATTAAACATGGTGTTAAATAGCCAATAGATACCAGTCTCTGAACAAAGCTGCAGGCAAGAAAATAGAGAGCTCCCACCATCTCCAAACAAGATACGTTTGCTCTAACAGTGACGCTCCCTGTGAGGAGTCACGAGCCATCCACACCGTGCACACGCTTCACTCTGTGAATCAGCCATCACCTGGTAGTCCATAATTCCACATCTGTGGGCTCTAGTGATGTGGAAACACCCAGAGTCCTCTCACCCTTACAAGTAAGCAGATAACCACAGATGTTTATTCCACACGTGGTCAAGCTACCTACGAAGACCTGGCCAGGCAGCAAGAGCTTTCACTCCCCATGTTTGTCCTGCCATCATCTACACTGCACAGGAGGTCAGTTATGTACATCTGACAAGGTACAAAAAGGCAATCCTGCCCTGAGGTGGACTGGATGGTACAGAGCCCATCCCCCGATGGGCACTCAATCCAAGTAGTGAAAAATAAACTCTGAGGAGGAGAGGTTCCTGGTACTGTACACTGACTGGGGATGAACTTGTAGCAAGGGAACTGGAGAGCTCCACTAAGAACACGGTGGTTTGCAGCACTCACTGGGTCTGCATATCTTTGATGATGGGAAGAGCTGAGAGGAGGATCAGAGAAAGAGGGTAAGAAATGTGCAGTGTAAGTCACTGTGTGTTAGGGAGCAGAAACAGGACTGATGTGCAGTGGAGGCCAACGAGAAGGGTCTGGTGATAAACTCTCAACTGGGCTCTGCAAGTGCAGGTACAAGGAGGCCGTGGGGCTCCCAGAGCTGCTCCCCGGGCAGGTGAGATTCTTTTTGAACAGGACCAGGTCTTTATGTTTGCATCTAAAAGTGGTTTTGCTCAGGCATCAGGATTTCCCACACAAAGTTTTCTACATGATCGTTTTCTGAGTTGCTTTTATTTCACAGAAAGGTTCCTATGCCCTCATTTTCCCAGGAGAAACCTGAAAAGAAAGAAGGAAGAATTCAAAACAAGGATTCACAACAAGATCACTGCCTCATGCTACTGCCACAGAACAAAAGGAGAGCATACATTAGAGCTTCTCTTGCAATACTGTCACAAAACATCACAACACAAGAGAGATCAGGATCTTGGAGCGTAACAAAGTGAAACTCCAGGAATGAATTCACTCTTTGGGGACAAGCCTGTGTGAAGAGCCCTAGCAGCAAAACCACAGTGTGGAAGAGGAAACAGTGTGGTAGCAGTCATTCCCCATGTGAGATATTGGGTGGCTGGCTAAAGCCCTCACGGGCATCAGAAGCAGCAAGCACCTTGCCTTTAGTGCAACTGCCAGGCATTTAAAAGGCAGCCAACTGGCAGAAAAGGGAGAAAAGAAACATCAGTAGTCAAGAAAACAAGTGTAAGTGTCTTAAGAAAACCCTAGTGTTATACAGGGGCACAGAGAAAGATGGATGATATTTAACCCAAATAAATCTGGTCATGAACAGACCATCAGAGGCACAAGGGATTTGCCCCTGGTTCCAGCATTTCCCTGTGGTGAAGGGTGTTTGTCAGTTTATGTCAAAACCAAGCATCTTACCTATCTATGCATAGTAGCACGGTGACACCAGGAGGTCAGTGAGCACCAGGAGCTGGTCATCTGTGAACTGCTGTTTATGCTCCTGCCAGTTGTCGTGATGGGTCCTCCGGAAATTGGACAGTGTTTTCTTCACAGTCATCTGCAGAGCAGACAGTCACCATTGAGCTGCATCAGTGAGGAGTTTAAGCTCCATGGCAAAACACCACTGATTGCAACAAAAATAACCACTGAGTAGAGCAAAATGTGTGAGCAGTGGCCAAGGTTACAACATCTCTGGGGAATTCAATCCAGTTCCTCAGGATTCCAGTTTTTACAGGTCTGGCTGGGCTGCTGACCAGTGTCACAACTCCACCATTCAGATAAAGTGGACTCTTTGAGCTACAGTTCTTGAGTTTGAAAGAACTGTTAAAGTCCAGCTATGAAGTACAAGTGAAATGCTTTTCATCTCGTCCTTTTCCTTACATATTTCAAACCAATGGTTTGGGTCTCAAAAGACGAAAGAGTTGATGAATCACAGAAGGTGCAGAGAAGAAACATCAGGGGAAAACCACCTCTGCTAGTAAGATTATCATTAAATTAACAACAGAAAAGTGCCACCAGTTCAGTTTCTTGATTCACAAAAGCACACGAGAGCAAAGTCTGTTAAATCTAGGGAATTCTTCAGCCATAAGCTCATTATTGTGGTTAAAACAGCAAAGGTCAGCAAAACTGACTAGACAGGACAAAGCACTAGAGCTGAAGATTGCTACGTCATTAAAGACTTGCTTCCAAAGCTGCTCATAAAACCTTGCTTTACAGATTTCAGAGAGAATTTCTGGCTCAGGTTGATATCTTCTAGAATGACGTGCACAAAAGGGACATTTTTAATTAACAACAGAAGACTCTTTCCTCATTATAGCGCGTTACTGCAGTTTCCAGTTTGTGCTTTCAATCTGAACCACAAAAGAATACTTAAGAGAAGTCCATGGCTTTAGATATATTTCAAACCATTCAATAAAAAAGCAGCAGGAAAAAAGTTCCTCAATAGGTTCCTGGTTTTTTGTAGGAAACAGGAACTACAAACGAGTCAAAGTATATGTGTTTTATTGAACAGAAATAATAATAGAAGTAATTTTTACCTCAATTGGCTGAGGATCATTCAGGTGGGCACTGAGATCCATCAGGAGCTGTGGCATCCAGGTGGGAACGTCGTATGGGCTTGACAGGATACAGGCACTAAGCCCCAGCACACCAGCGTGGCGCTTCACCAGGTCTGCAATTGCAGAGGATTCTCTTACATGAGGCAAGGTGCAACCACCTCACCTAAGCCCCTCCTCAATGGCACAGACAAACTTCAAGAGGCTAATTTTAACTGATGGCAATGACTGAAGAGAGACTACATCTTAAATAGAAGTGATCTAATAAGAATAACATACTGATACTGAGGTCTGACACTGAACTGAAAACTAAACACCAAACCAAGACCCTGCCACAGCAGAGATCTTTAGGTTCTACAGCCCATATAGTCAAATAAATGCACACAAGTGCATGGATCTCCAGCCTGCTTCTGCTTTCTTACGCAGAATCACAGATTCATTCTCTGATTCTATCTTCATTTCTAATGGAAGAGCATGTAAAAAATCATCTGCACCTGCTGTATACTTTACAAATGAGCTTTCTTCTTTCACCAAATCTTCCTCTCAGTAAACAGCTCATGAACTGCATCTCCACTGCTCCCTGTTTCTGCACTCAGAATGTGTTCTCAAATATGGGACCTATCTGACAACAGGCAAACCGAGTCCTCCTGGCTCAGATGAATGTGACTCAGATGCACTGTGGTCAGGAGCCAAAGCTCCTAACTAAGGTTAACTAAGGTGGGTTTTTGTGTGTTATGTTTGTTGAGTTTTCTTAGAATAACCCATCCCCCCACACACACACTTCTAACAAACAGAAGGTAAAGTGGGTAAGGACTGGAATGATGTGACAGCTGAGGAAGTGCATTACTGAGGGAACAGCTATCCTTCACCATCTGCATTCTTAACTATGTGAACCGTGCACAGGGGAGATGGAGAAATCTCTTTAGTGTTAATTCAATGAATTGGTTTAACAGAGGAATACATCATAAAATAACATTAATTGCTTTTTGGTAGTAGTATTATTCATCATTTATGCTGTAAAACCAAGTCTTGAAGCACTTCACATGAATTAGGCTCTGCATTACATATACACCAATATAAAGTATCTAAGGACAAGTGATTTCCCATTATGGTTTATGAATGCTCAGGAAGATAAAACAGGAGTATGTTTCTCTGGGTATATGTTAGTTTGCTAAATACTGCTTAACCACAGGACAAATCCTGTTCCATCTGCAGCACTTGCAGAGTAAGAATGTGAGTATAGTACAGAACACTGACATCCTCCTAACCTACTACCCACATGCATTGCTGTAGTGGAAGCCATTCCCTTACCACCAGAAGGAATTGTGTCCACCACAGAGCCCAGGTCTCGCTTGCGCTTCTTGGGGAGCCTCATCTTGCAGAGCTGTTCAAAGTGGGTCTGCATGGGCCCGTCCATGGTGAGGAAGTTGCACTGTAGCAGGCCACTAAGTGTGGTAGCAGCCATCTCCCTCACCTACAAGCAGAAAGAACATGTACCACAATTACTAAGCACACAGGCACACCAAGAAACAGGTATTTGTGCTATCACTGTCCTTTAAGCACATCCAGCCAGGCCATGTTAACCAAACTCTGCCTAAGCCTGTAAGATACATCCTGTTATCTCGTAGATCATAAGCTACTACTAGTTTACTCCATGGCTCTTGGCAAACTGATAAACATAGTTATATAGTAATACAGAATTACCTTCACATCAGTTGTTATTAAGTGACCTACTACTCAAGCAAATAATGTAACTGAAGTCCACTGTCAAGCCACACATGTCATCAAAATGAAGCTTTAGGAAGTTTAAAAAGCAGACTTTTGAATGAGAACAAGAAGCACCACCCCAAATAATCAACCTGCTTTGTAATATGTGTAATAATTTTTGTATTAACACCAGTTCTACCAAGGAAAAAAAAAGTGCTTTATTCAAAAGCATTTAAGTTCCCCCCTTCACATGTGTGTGGAGACATCAGAATTGACAAAAGCAGAGGAGATTTTCCAGAAGGGAGAAGGTTCATGGGAGAAAGCTCACTCTGTTCTACCCATAGCATAGGAATTCTTGGAGACACAACAGGTGCTGGACTACTAAACAATGACAAGTAACTTCAGTGCTTTGCAGTCAACAGTTCTGCTCTGTAACTCATTACAGCCACATTGTTGATACACCAGCATTATTCACTTTGCTGTCCTGAGTACCTGTTCTTTTCACTGTGAATAAATACAGAATTCCAGGCTGAAAAAACACAATCCCAGCCTGGTTTGTGCTGAAGGGACCTTCAAGCTCCTCCAGCTCTAACCCCTGCTCCCACGGGCACAGACCCCTTCCACTGGAGCAGCTTGCTCCAAGCCCCTGTGTCCAACCTGGCCTTGAGCACTGCCAGGGATGGGGCAGCCACAGCTTCTCTGGGCCATCACCCTGGGCCAGCGCCTCAGCACCCTCACAGGGAACAGCTTCTGCCTTATCTCTAGCCTCAACTTCCCCTGTTCCAGTCTGAACCCAAAATAATCTCTCTGGTAATAGAGAAACCCCAAAGAACAAGGCCAAAACCCATTCAAAATACAGATCTTTCCCATTCCTTCTAAAGCAGCCACAACACACTGTAACTGGGTTACAAGTAGAGACAACTTGCTTTTAAAAGCAAGTATAACCCATCAGTATTACTAATTTATCTCATCCACTCCAGCCTCCTAAACCCATAAAGTGATACGATCATAAGACCATATTTAAACTGGAATCCCTCCAAAGCTCATTTCCACTTTGGACAGTTACAGCCTGAACAAAAACCTCCCAACACTTACAGGCCTAAAAACCAAACTGTCTTGTGCTGAAATGTGGACAGCCAACTTCCTGATAAGTACATACTGTTACAGGTAGCAGTGAAGAGAACATTTGTCTGTCTGGAGCACAGGCACCTACCAGTGCTCTGAATCCAACACAGCAGATTATAATAAATTAGATCCTTGAACATCGTGTTCTGAACCTCCACAAAGCAGTGAGGAGAGCTGCGAGTGCTGCAGTAATTAAATGTCAGAAGTTAACAATGAGCTCTTGAGACTTCGCTTCATGCCAGTGAAATCTCTACAGCACATTATTCAAACGTGAGCTACTCTGTTAGCAGCAGGAAGAAGTACAACGTGAAATGCTGCCAGTGCTGTTTATCAGCAATTTGTGAGTCTCTCAAGAACTAAGCTACTTAATGAAACATGATGTGCTAATGCAAGACCCCGGAATAGGAAGGAGCTTGGCTGGGAAGTGAGCAAGCTCCCCAGTGAACTGTGCTCATTTACATCACTAGTTGCTGTATTAAAACTGCTTTCTTTCCTAAATCAATCATCTAACTAAAAGGAACACTTTGCTGCAGGAGCATCTCGGAGCAAAGCCTTGAAAGTCATACATTAGGAAGCTGATCACTCATCAGACCTGACACCAAGTAATTCACAGCTCACCATACTCACACAATGACTTAGAGACTACAACATCTGCAGAGCAGCAACAGGCGAACACTGTTCCAATCAAATATGGGGTTTGCTTTGGGGTTTGTTTTTGGACAGGATTGACTGATCAAGGTCTACAAACCTGTAGCAGTATTGGAACAAACCCACTCCACAGCACAAGCCAAACCTAACTGCACTATTTGTGTATGTAAAAGAGCTGCTTCTACAAAGAGAAAAGATTCCTGTAGTAGTGCAGTGTAATATGAGACATCGTTATCAAGTGCTGTGTATCCCATACACTGATTTATGAAAACATAAAGATAAGAAACACCAGCCCAAAGAGCTTCCTAGACCAAATCCTGGCTGAGAAAAGTGAGAAAGATGCTGTCCCTTCAACCATAACTGCAAATCTTTCAATCCAAGAACCAAACTCTCAGTTCCATAGGGTAAAGACACCACCAAATACTAGATACAGCACAGGATTCTCATCTTAAAAACCTGGCCTTAAAAAATAAACACATAGGAATTACTCTGCAAGACACTGCATCTTGCCAATTATTATCAAGAAAAGACAAGACTGCTCTTCAAAGCAAAGTGAAAGCTTCCATGGTAACATCATGATCGTGAGCGGTTATGAACAGAGAGAAGCTTTGCTGGTTTACATCTCTGTAGAGCAGAGGAATGATTCTGTGCATCTAAAATGAGTGGGTGAATTGTACTGAAGTGAACAAAAGGTGGGCTTTAGAATTATGTGAGATCCTGAGGCACGTGCCTGGGGAGGGGGTGGTGGTGGAAATAACTCATCTAGTTTTGGAAGCTGTTGAATTCCACGACATGAAAGGCAGGAGGTATCATGTGAAGACTGAAATGGTGAATAGTCTTTAACTATTATATGCTCTTCTACAGACTAATGTCAAACCTTTAAGCCACAAGTTTTAATCTATCTGTTTAAATTATTTCCAGTTCACTGTTCACAGCAGCAAGCTTCACATCTCACTTAACACACATGTAACTGATGCTTTCCACACAGCCTCAGGAAGACCTAAACCAGCATCTTTGTTTTGGCAGAAGGGTATCCCACCTCAGAATCTTCTCTTTCTTCTAGAAAGAAGCAAGCACTCAGCACCCAAAAGGAGGATTTCACTGACATCTGCCAGCAGCACCAAAACAGAGTGGACGTGAACACCGATGATCACATTCAAGCACAGTGAAGGATCTAACACACTTAAATTCACATCATCTAATATAGGCCTCCAGTTCTGTGAATGAGTGATACAGAATACCTGTCTGATTTTTCCCCCAGCTTCTGGAAGCCTGACAAACATCCCCTGAGAACAAGCTTATGATCCTGACAGTACTCCTGGAGGGGCACCCTGTGTGTTCACACACAGATCTCCAACAGCATGTGTGCATCACAGCTGAGACTTTGGATTTTACCTCCTTCCATTTGTACATACTGAAGCATCACAAGCTCAAGAGATGCACAAAACCCTGTCAGACTGACAAGGAAGCTAGCAAACCATCATCTTTTTGATTCACCTAACATCACCAGCATCTGCTAGACAAATTCTGTCCCATTACACATGCTACTTTCACAAAACTAAGGAAAATCTACTTTAACTAAGTGGGCTACAAGTATTTTTGTCAGTAATAAGTTGGTATGATTAAGTGGGAAACAGACCTACAGAGTAACAAATACTGGTTTTATACAGGAAGGCATTTTACCTTGCTGGAAGTTGAAATTTCTACCAACTTCCATGCCATTTATAGTAAAATGACAACATCCTTATTTCAGCTGCACTTAAACCAGGAATGAATCAAAGCAAAGTTCCACTCTGTTGAAAAGGAACAATGGAACTTGTAAACTCACTAATGAAGTCTTTTCTATGCAGCTGTTTTCTTGGAATATTAAAAGGGAAAATGGAACATGAAAGGAATAAATCCTGTAAAGCCAGTTATAGATTCAAAGTAAGAGGAATGCTGAGCTAGAAATACTTGCTGTATTCATTTATAGCTAGTGGCTTTTTCATAAACTTAACAAGGGTGAGAAACCAGTGATGTGAAATAAAGCATTTCAGAAGAGGTATCACTTGCCTCAAGCTGCTCATCCTCTAGAAGTTTTATAACCAGCCATCTAATGTCATTGACTGCTTCCTCATTGTTGAGAAAGATGAAGAGGTTGTAGAACACCATGGTCTGGAGGTAGGTTAGCACGGTATATCTAGCATGCCAAGAATTGCTTCTTGCTGTCTGCAAACAGAAATAAATGAAGATAAGAAAGCAAGAATGCTAAAGGATCAGGTACCTAATATAAAGCTAGCAACATTTACGAAAAAGCTTTTGAGGACAGCTGCCAACATCTTCCCTTATTCAGACACTCTTGTTTCAAACACTCTTTAATTTCCAAAAGTGCAACTATTACTTAGGCAGTAACTTATACAGGCTTCACTTCCAAATCACACCATTGTTTAACAGACACCTAATTCTATAATAAAGTAGGCAAGTTTCTCCCTTTGATTCGTTCCCATCATCAGTCATAAAGCACACATAAATAAACCAGACATTCTGTGCTGCTCGAGGACATACATCCTATACAAGGGATCTGGAAAGCCAATTTTCTTCAAGTTCCTTTACTTTGTCCTCCACCTGCTTACGGAAGTCCACATTATTGGAAGCCTCAGGCATGGGTGCAGCTGGATTGCAACACTGCAGTTACTGTTCTGGCTGTGTGCACAGCTTACACCAATACTTTGCAATAGGGAGTTTTACTACAGTAGATCAGCCTTGAATGAAAAAAAGCCATTTCTTGCATGACAAAGAATGAACCAATTGATTCAAGAGGGAGTTTTCATTTGTGTCTTTTTCAGGAAGCAGCAGTTGATAAATATACTGTAAACTATAAAAAGGCACAGATTCAAGGGCAGCTCTTCCTACGACAACTCATTTTGAAACTGGATTTTGAACTGGAGTAATAGGCCAAGGGGTAATGGGTTTAAACTGAAACAGGGCAGCCTGAACTGAGCTCTGAGGCAGAAGCTGTTCCCTGTGAGGGTGCTGAGGCGCTGGCACAGGGTGATGGCCCAGAGAAGCTGTGGCTGTCCCATCCCTGGCAGTGCTCAAGGCCAGGTTGGACACAGGGGCTTGGAGCAAGCTGCTCCAGTGGAAGGGGTCCCTGCCTGTGGGAGCTTTCAGGTCCCTTCCAACACAAACCAGACTAGAGTTCTATGATTCTACAATATAAAAGAGAAGAGCATACATCAGGTAACAAGAAGCTTTAAGCTTTCTAGACCATACTCACTTGTTTTAGCACCTGAAGTACCAAAGGCACTTGCTGAGGATACAGCAAACCCTGAGACATTAACGACAAACACATCTTAGCATCTCTTTTGAGCTCATCATAGCTATTGTCGTTTTCTACTGGTGCAATCTATAGGCCAAGACAAGAGAGGGGAGAAAACAAAAGATCAGCGTTAGTAAATAAGCATTGCTAACAGCACATCCTGAAAGCAAGTTCCATGTCATGAAAGGGCTGTCGTCTAGGTAAAGCACAATCAATACAGTGCTGAAAGGTTAATTAGGAAAAACAACCAATATAATGATAGAATAGTCTCAGCAATAAGCTGTGGAAAATGAACAGACTCAAGAGATCCTTGTTCCTTGCACCACATATTACTTATCTAAACAGTGTGATTAGTCTGAAGCTCTTAACGAGGATTAAATGGGTGCTGTTATGACTTTGGCTCCCCACATTGCAACTCTTCTGGTATCAAATCCAATTTGATTTAATATTTTAGATGTAGGTCCAAAACTGAGAGGAACTTTTATCTGCATTTCAAGTTCACTTTACATAAGTAAACCTTTATTTTGTGGTCACATACATTATATTTGGATAACTGATGTTTATATAAAAGACAGAGATATTATCTGGAGCATGCAAATACTGATTATTTCGGATATATAGCACCAAATGACTCAGCTTTATAAAAGAAAACAAGGATGAGAGGTGCCAGGAAAAGCAAGAGAAGTTCCACTGTATAATCACGAAACAAAAGAAAACAACTAAGAGATAAGCATCAGAATAGAAACAACATACATATGAACTAAACACTTGCTCCCCAGGTTACACGTGTACAGGGCATTCATCTACAGATCATTGTCAGGAAAACATTTAACAGGCTGAATGAACAGCTGCAAACACACAGAAGCATAAGAAACATTGGGTCTCTTTGGTATGAATGGATTTTATTACCATTTTAGGTCTTCTTCTGATTTATAAAGTCCCTTAGAACTTCCTTGTATATACAGAATCTCTTTCTAACCAGGTATAACTAATAAAGGAGAACTAAAGTGCTTACCTTGAAAAACAAAGGTAAGAGCTGCAGCTGCTCTGTGACAGCTGTAGAGAAGGACCGCCCTGCACTTGCCATCAGCCACTTCAGAACTGTTTGCATAAAGAGAAATGATCACTGATTCAGAAGACAAAAATACTAATAATTCCCAAAGAAGTTATAGACCAGATCTATTGCAAGAGCTGCTTGTGAGATTTTCACCCATTAAAGCAGGTCTATACCAGGAGTTAAGTTTGACCTTCTAAAGGTGACATTATAAACCCCAACCCTTAAACTACAGATAGCTCATTGTGGCATAGATCTGAAAGGAGAAAGTGTGTACTCCACCTCTATGATTTGCAGACCTCAGTCATGTCTTATAATACCCCCATTTCTTCAGCTCAATAAGCAACTCACTGGTTTTCAAGAGTTTAATGCCCTGAGTTCGCTCATCTTGTTCACCAATTCCATTCTCTTCCATAACGTGATTCTGGATTTCTTCATCTGCTTCCATGAGGGGTTTAAGATTTTCAAGTATCCGAGTAGTAAATTCATGGACACGAGGAGATTTAGTTGCAGCAGTGTTTGGCAAGGAAACATCTATCATGAATATGTAGGTCAAAACACTGAAAAGGCAAAGAAAGCAAGCAGGAACACGAAGTTAATAGGAATGCTGTTTAGACAACATGGCTAAAAGGTGAGCTGAGATCAAGTTGTTGAATTTGAAGTTTAATACTTATAGAAAATCTTGTCTTCAAAGTTATTTAAAACCAAATGTTTTAAATAACTTTTAATAGATTTGACATCTATTTAGATATTTGTATCTACAGATATTTGAGTCAAGCAGGGTTAGACAACCACCAAGCTACAACCCCCATCTCCTAACAGATCTGCAACTAGCTTTTAAGTCACTAAAGTGCCCTCTAAAGGATTCCCTGTATATTTATGGGTTATTAGGGATTAGACACAGTAAATCTGGGTTGGGGTGGTGTTTTCTGGGTTTATTTGGTGGGCTTGAGGGGGAAATGGTTAGTTGTTTGTTGGGGTTTTTATTAAGAGCTTTAACATCAGGCATAAAGGCAACAGGCCATAGAATCATAGAATGTTTTGGGTTGGAAGAGACCTTAAAGACCATCTCGTTCCAACCCCCTGCATGGGGAGGGACACACTCCAGTGATACACAGTAAAAGACAAAACACCAAAGAAGTCACCTAAAGTTTCTGAAGCAAGCCTGTTAACAATAACTGATCCGATTTCTATGACCAGTATTAGTGCATTTCAGTGTCCTTATTTAGATACTGAATTACCCAACTAAAACAGAGGTAAAACCCAAGAGCTGCAGAAGAGGACACCGACCTTCCTATTCTCTCCCGGACGTTCTTGTAAACCTGGGTGAGTTTGGGCTCCAGGTACTTCAGCAATCTGTGCAGCAGCTCTGGCACTCTCCATTCCTGCTGTGCGAGGCCCCCTTGCAGTACATAGAGGCGGCTGGGAATGAGAGCAGCTTAGCTTTAGTCACACGAAAACCCTTCCTCCCTTCGCCAACCCTCTCTCCAGGCCTTGGGTTGGAATGTTTCGTGTGTGGCAATGCATGAACGTGTCTTTGCGTGAGCTGCACGCAAAGATGGGGGGAAAATATAGGAGGAAACAACAGTGGTGCTGCCAGGCCAGTTCCAACCCTTCACATTCTGTTAGCTAGATAGAATGATACTTAACAGAACAGCAATAATGAAGAAAATGCCATGTGTAGGGAAGCTAACTGGAAAGCAGCACCTTTGCCCCCTGCTCCACAGCCAGCTGGCACAGTGTGCTCCCAACACATTTTATCCATGCTTTATTTCCCTCTTTATACAGCCACAATCCAACAGTGAAAATCAATTTTACCAGGCATCTACAAAGGAGCCTCCTTCACCACTCAGTGGAGATTCCAGCAGCAATTCAAATAACCAGTGCAGCTTCCGAGGATCTCTGCTCTCCTGAAAGTAAATGTATGAGATGCGTAAGGAAACTGGGATTGGGTTTAGTGTAAGGAAAGTTTTAACAGATTTTCTTTGCATCCCTTGGGTTTATTCTGTTAAGGAAGGACGAAGTGAAAGATCTTTCCACAATGAACCTCAACAGGAGGAACACTCAATGAAAAACTAACCCGTTTGAAGGATGTGGTAAACACAATGATGTAACAGAAGGAATTTTAACTTCATCTTTGACATAGATCAATAACCATGTCTGGAGCCAGGGCTCTGGCTGACAAGCTGTGCTGAATTTTACTGAGTGATTTCACCAAAGAATTCCTGATCCAAGACATCTGTGGCCCATCATTTACCCTGCTTCCCAGACACCACAGCTCCCAGCCCACCACAGTCTAGAAATCTCACTGTATGTTACAAGACAACTTAAGGCAGTTTTCACAGCATAATGCTCTGCTGCCCACTTGTAAAGCAGAATGAAAGTGTAACTGCAGTGCAGAAACTCCCACAAAAAAGCAAGCAGACACATCAACATTACCCACTAACCCCGTGCAGCTCTTAAAAACACAACTAAGGCTTTACTTCCCTTCTAAAATGTTGTATTTGTCTGCAAAGGGCAGACAAAAAGCCATGAGATGTTTAGATGGGTGTTATTTTTATACTGCATTTGCAGTCCTCAGTTTCAGCTGATAGAATACACCCAAATGCCTCTGTTCATAAAGCTCTTCCTACATAGCATCTGTCAAACTCGACCATCTGGCTGTAGCTAAGACTAAGACTGGGGTACTTACACAGGAGGTTGCTATGCATGTGCCCCAGTCGTTGTATGTTTCCACTGTGATGTTGGACAAGGCTGTTCGAAGCAATGGACAGAGAAGCTTCCAGAGTTTTTCCACCTGCTCAGCAAGAAGGCAAAGGAGGAGATTTATCTATAGCAGTCTTGTACACCAAGGACTTCCCCCACACCCCTAGCTTTAGAAATGTCTTTCTTATTAAGGAGTTGATTCTTCCAGCACTGTTTTTCAGCTCAGAAATTCATTTAAAGATGATCTAGACAGCTAAGTCTGGACTAAATAAAGATGTAATAGACCAAGGTGGACATAAGCGCTTATTCCAACTGGAAATTGCAAACCATATCAGCTTTGCTATCTCCTTACCAGCAAACTGTTCTTAGTTTAAATCCTGAGGCATTCCACTAACACCTGGTATTATACAGGCACTAAACCACACTATGAACTGTGCTCGAAGTCTGGCAATGAAGCACTAAGTGTTGTAACATTTTCCTGTCCTTTCTTGGGCAGGACACATTGAAAGCCCTCAATTTTACACATCTAATTTGTTGATAATTCAAACTTAGTCCCTAAATTCATGAATCACTCAAAAAAAAGCTACTTCAGCACCTTATCAAATGTCCAGTGTTTAGAACCTCTGATTAAGCCAGCAATAATTTCAGCCAGACATCTCTGGGTGCTTTCATGGGAGTCTGCCACAAGCTCTTCTAAATGGGGCTGAAGAACTGGCAAAAAGGCATCATCAAAGTTCCTGAAGAGGCCCTGTAAAAACATGTATGAATATGGCTTCAGTAATTGTCCATCTAGACTACTGTTTTCATAGGAAGAACATAAGGTTGTGAAGCACTTGAGAATTGAATATGCAGAAAAATCATGTTAGATGGCTTTTGTAAGAGAATTATAGACAAGTGTGCTCTGTCTATCACTCTATGTTTCCCTAAGTAGTTAATCAGAAGAGAGGATTAGCAGGATTATTTAGAGCAGCACACCTTTAAAAATCAATACTTTGCAACAGTGGGGTATAAGCCAAGTAGTATACAGCTCTTCCATGCTTTGATAATCAGCTACAAAGCGGAAGCAATTCCGTTCTTGAACTCCAGTTACCTTGAAGAGGCAAAATCTGCGAGGATTAAATTTGTCCTTTCCTTTTCTGTCTTCTAAAGACAAGAACTTTATTAACTGCTCCACAAACTTGGGATCAGAAAAGTGATCATAGATAATCTGTTCTGCCTGTAACGGGAAGCAAAAGCAAGAATTAGCTTTAAGGTGCTGGATTGTCACAGTGTTATCCCGATCTTTCCAAGTCCCCTTTTTCACTTTAATTCTGGTTTTGGCAAAAATCACGCCTTGGTTATCCATTTTTCCCCTCATTTTATGGGGAATACTGGGCAATGTTTTGCAAGACTCTGGATTTTGATTAATGACTTTAGGTTGTTTTCACCAATAAAACCCCTACAAAATCATTATTCCCACTGTCATTGGTTACCTTGCTCTAAACTGTGATAAAGATTGGAAAGGGAACAAAAAGTACTCATTAATACAATGATCATTATCCCATGATCACTGACAGAGAAGCTGCAATACAAAGTAATACTTTCCTCTTGCATGCTAACACAGTAAAGTATGAAAATGAAGAAGAAAAACATGACTAAATGTGTCTTGTGGGGGATTTAGGTTTGAGAAGAGTTATCACTTGTTGCTTGTTGAAACTGTGGTCATACCCACAGAGCCATGAAACCACAGAGTTCCATCTCCGTCCTCCTTTGCAAGCAAAACAAATCTGTTCCCACATATTTTGTGTAAGCACTCTCTGAATGGCAAGCAACACTTCAGTTAAAAGAGAGAAGGGGATTTTTTCTCCACAATAAGCTGCGGACAACATTTAAAAGAGGAGAAGTAGTATTAAAAGACCCCACGAACCTGAAGCCCACCAAACCCTTACCTCTGTCAGCTCATCCCTCCTTCGCCCAAGCTTTGGTTGATGCTCAACTGGAGCATAAACTGTCATAGTTCTGAACATTAAACATAAAATACAGTTAAATGTTTCAAAGTAAAATAAAGCTTATGATTATTTCCTATATTGTCTATATTAAATTGGATTTATCAACTCCCAAAGAGCAAAATTTAGAAGAAATAAGTCTTACTGTTATAAAGGTTTTACTATTGCAAGCATCCAGAATTATCAGTGATAAAATACTCTGCATATTTCATAACTGCAGTTTTCAAATATGCCTATTTCATTTTAAGCCCAGCAGTTAAGCAGCAGTATGAAATATGTACCCAGGGTACCCAAAACCCCAAAGGAAACAGGTAAAAAATGAGTAATAATATTAACAACCAACAAACCCCAACCAAACAAGCAATAAAACCCCTCACAAACCCTACCCACAAGTGCTAACAGGAGCAAGGAGCACAAGAGACAAAGTACGTGGTTGGGGTTTTGTTTCAGTTAAAACAATTAAACCCAACAAACATGATTTCATTTCCCACAGGGTTTTCCTGCTGACTCTCCCAATTCTATCTTTGTGTTTAATGATACTCACTGAGGCCACGTGTAATATCCCCAGTGGGTCTTCTCCACAAAGCAGCATGATTCCCAAGCTTCCTTTGTCTTTGGTAAGCTCTGGCTGTCATAGTGCAGCCACTGATTATCCGGTCTGTCACCAGCCTGAATGCTGGAAGGCTTTGGGCTTCCACCTGGTTAAAGAAGGATTTACACTCTGCCAAACTTGTCCATTAACATGTTAAGACAAGATTCTAAAGAGCTTTAATATCTCCCTCCCCTCCAATGAANCAAACTTGTCCATTAACATGTTAAGACAAGATTCTAAAGA
Source organism: Agapornis roseicollis (assembly GCA_002631895.1). Lineage (NCBI taxonomy): Eukaryota > Metazoa > Chordata > Aves > Psittaciformes > Psittacidae > Agapornis > Agapornis roseicollis. The sequence continues at coordinate 8,037 of NDXB01001135.1, read as the reverse complement.
GCTTTAATATCTCCCTCCCTCCAATGAAATCTGTACAAAGCTTTGTCCTAGGATGTTAAAACTAACCCTAACTGTAATAGATTTCTTTAGTAATTTCTATAAATGTGCCATTTGAAATGATTTTAAAAAGAGCTAAAAGGAGATACACAAATTATACTCACAAAGGTTTCTGAAAGGAGAATAAGCACACATTGGAATTTCTAACTTAATTCAAGTAAGCAAATAGCTTAACAGACACTTGCAAGTATGACACTGCTTTAAAAAAACAAGTCTGTTTATATTATAGGACATTAACAAATAGAGAAACAAAAAGCTTAGGATTCTATTCCTGTTACCCAGAAATATTGAAAGCAACTCTAGTTCATGAGGGATTTGAACCACATGAGAATTGCCCTCTGGGGAATGAGCTCTCCCCAGGTATTTACCACAAAGCTTAGTTTAACTTAATCAGAAAAACTTGCGTTAATAAAAAATAGGATAAATTAAGGCAAGACATTTCTTACATTGAATAAAACCTACTTATTTCATAAGGGCAGATGGGCACTTTCTTGTGTGTTCTCTTCAGCTGCTTAAGAATACCAGCCACAGCTGAGATGGCCACCTAAAAGAAAGAAATGGGCATTAATGCATCCATTCCATACCTCCAGAAGGATGTGTCTCATCACTTCATCACAGACACTTTAAGCTAGGTAAAAAGCCAGTGACCATCAATCACAGTGACCATCACCTCAGTGTGTGATGCTTCCCATGTCATTACAGGGGATACAGACCCTGACTTGAATGTGACCTTTACAGCCCAGAAAAACCTCCCCACTATTCATTTGCAAGACCAAAAGGAGGTGGCCATTAGCTTCAGCCTCATGGAAGCAAGAAGCAGAATGAAAGGTGCAAATATAAACACATATTTGGCTCCCTTTGAGTAATAGAAAAAACCATCATAGAATCATAGAACAGTTTGGGTTGGAAAGGACCTTAAGATCATCCAGTTCCAATCCCCCTGCCATAAGCAGGGACACCTCACACTAAACCATGGCACCCAAGGCTTCATCCAACCTGGCCCTGAACACTGCCAGGGATGGAGCACTCACAACCTCCCTGGCCAACCCATTCCAGTGCCTCAGCACCCTCACAGCAAAGAATTTCTTCCTTAGATCCAATCTAAACCTCCCCTGTTTCAGTTTGAACCTGTTACCCCTTGTCCTGTTACTGCAGTCCCTAATGAAGAGTCCCTCCCCAGCATCCCTATAGGCCCCCTTCAGACACTGAAGCTGCTCTGAGGTCTCCACACAGCCTTCTCTTCTCCAGGCTGAACAGCCCCAACTTTCTCAGCCTAAAAATCTGCAAAAGAAAGTCTGCAAAGGCTGTAATTCTGGTTTTACCTTCCGAACCACTATTGCATCGTGGTTGAGACACTGCACAAAGAACTTTATGGCGCGAACAGGCAGTACCCTGTCATCCCTCAGGAGCAGAGACAGAAATCCAATGCTGATGTGTTCAAACTTCCAGGGACTGAAAACAGAAATAAAGACTATTCAGAACAGACACTAAGGAACATAGCTGCATGTGCTGCTTTTGAACAGAAATGACTGTATGGAGTAGGATTTATGTTTGGACTGTGCCACTGCTACAGTCAATGAGTTCAACTGTCATACAGGGAAACCTCCAGTGTTCTGGGTACACACAAGTGCATTCAGCTAACAGTGCCTTTCTGATCCTGGCATTTCAATGTAAAATACAGACCTGTAGGGACAGTGCTTGAAAGTTTTTAAACACTAATGTTATGTCACTTCTTTACCTAGGAGACAGCCATCAAGATTCACCTATATTAGCCATTATGTTCTTGTCTGGGCAAGCAGAATCCATATTCAAGTGCACAAAGCCCTCCAGATATTCCATTTCTGCAGATTCCTTTGCAAAGGCTCTCCAAGACAGGAGCCACAATCCATCTGATGCAACACTGCTTCTGACACACTGCTTTTGGACAACTACCTCGACAGTGAAAAGTACCCCTCAGTTCTGGTCATGCCAACTGCACTGCTGGGTGCAAGTGATATTTAGTCACGTCGCCACCTCTAATCCACCATCCCATAAATTCTCAATGCACAGAAAGGGGCACTTACAGATTTCTTTGTTCCACACAGTCCAGCAGCATGTTGATCAAGTTTTCATAGTTTCTATGGGAAAAAGAGGGAATCATCAAACAGATGATACTGAGAGGCCCCTTTAAAAACAGAACAAGTGTTCGTCAACCAAAGGTGGGTGAAGGCAATGCAATCACCCCAGCACCAGCTGGGAGGACAGGGAAGAGGAGGAGGAAGGAAGGGAATTTGAGTGCAGAGGTGAGAGGCTGCCAAGTCGAGAGAGAAGCTACACCACCACAGTCCTTGGGCATTCTGGATTTGTCGAGCTTAAGCTTTAGTTCAGCTATTTTGGATTATTACATTTAATGTACAGTAAATCTGATGTGGTAGAAGCTGGTGTTAAGGGAAGTTTAGCTTTACCGCACAGCCTCAGCGCTCTTCTCCTTCTGTCGCTGAATTCCAAGCTGGATTTCTTCTGAACACAGACCTGTGAAGTCTGAACTTGGATGCTCTGATTTTTGCAGCATCGCAGCTATCTCAATGCATTTCTCTGGAACCTGTTGAGAGAGGATACAGAGATCTGGGACTGAGCAGCAACTTGCAAGTTATTATTGTTTGTTTCTACTTTGAAGTAAGAGAATGTCCTGTCCATAGAGACAAGTCCATGAAGAACCAGAGAACACAGCTTTGTGCTCACACAGCAGAATTATTTCTTCAAGTCCATGTTTTATTCTACTTTGAAATACACGTTAGTATTTCATTAAGCATAAAACTTTATTATAAAAGGTTTTTGTTAACTGGAACTCATTCTTTAAAGCAAATACTATGCCATTTATCCCACTGATGAGGCAACAGGCAGTTGTGTAATGAGTGCTGGGTGTTAGCACAGTGGGACAACACTACAAAACCTGACAGTGTTCATGTGATGACACTGTCCTACCAACACACATACTCGCACTCGATCAGCATAACCCATACTAGCTAGCACTGGAAGGCAACTTAAGCTTCTTTTCTGCACCAGGCTTCCTTAGAGATTAATAAATTACAAAATCCAATTGTATTATAGGAAGTTCTATTGCTTCAGTCTCAAAACCACACATCTACATTCCTCTGTAACAGAAAGCACAATGCAATCAACATCAGAACACTCAATGTGCACGAGTCTCAAGCATTTATGGAATCAAAAGACATGAGCACCAAGCAATCTGTCACTTACTGCAAAATCTAAGCCAATTGTTTCATACTGCCTATGGATTTTTTCTGCTAGGTCATCAAAGAGTCTGACTATGGATGGTTTTTCCAAGGACATGGCTTTGCTGAGCCCAGAAGAGACAATTGCTGGCCATGTCTGTGCAATACAGTCCCAGTCATGAAGGTTTGCCAAACACACTCCACTGTGGTTTCCAAGAAGACAATATAAGGCACCCTGTAAAATGGAAGATGCAATTTAGGAAGTTGAAGCATTACTCATGTATAAGTGATCTCTTACTACATAAGCATGCACCCACACAGAATACAAATCAATCTCCACATTACCAGATCGTTAAAATGTACCACAAACATTCAGCTCTGTGGCCATGGTCAGAATACTGAAGACTTCTCACAGAATCCTCCTCTTGCGAACCATTTGAATGAGACTGAAGCCCTGGCAGTTCATTATCCCCACAATGGCTGCCTGATTTCTCAATTCCATTATAAAGGAGATAAGTCAATTCAATCATCAAGTACCAGACCCGGCCTTTTGCCAACTATTCATGTTTGGGCTGCAGGCAGATCATAATCCTGTTAACCAAGGGCCTGAAATGATGGCAACTGAACAAGATGCTGATAACCACTGGATGTGACACAGCAAGCTGGTCAACACAATGGATTGTGTGAGGAGCTGACAAGAGAGATGTGGGAGCTATGTGAGAAATGTCTCAGGCAATTGGAAGTCTTGGGGACCTTTTGGAGAGCAGAATCTTACAAGAACCATGCCCAGGTAACCACATCAGAAATTCATATAGGTTGAGACTGCCTGGCAGCAGTAGCAGGAACACCAGATTCAGGTATGGTAGCAAGTGCTGAAAGTGGGAACAGTAACTAGGCTGGGTTGCTTTTCTGGGAGGAGATGGGGATGGAGAAAGGAAGGTACAAGGATGACAGAAAAACTAAAGAAATGATTATCATTTCTTCTATCTTCACCTATCAATGGCAGTGCCTGTCAGGCAGTTGGAGCAAGATAATAAGCCATAGCTGTTGCTCTGATCATATGATAAGAGTCCAGCTTGCCTCTATGACAGGAGGACTGAGGGGGCTCCACCACTGCATCAGCCCCCTTTCCAGGCCTGACACCATCAGCAATCACCCAGCATGTCATCACAAAACCCACCTGATTTAGTGTAGCCTTTTGGGGTGATAGCTTTTTGTCCATTTCACACTATTCCCTTACACTGACAGAACTGCTTAGTGAGTTTTACTCCCTTGGACTATGGCTTCTCCATTTCCATTTCATAATTTAAAGACAGATGTTAATATACATTTTTGTGATATCTGAACACACAATGAAACGAGGAGCATCCATAAACACAAACTTTCTCTTGACAACTGACCTAATACAAGTAATTAAGCGTTGAAGGCCAGGTTGGACAGGCCATGAAGCAAACTGGTCTAGTGAAGGCGTCCCTGACTGTGGTAGAGGCCTGGAACTGGATGAGCTTTAAGGCCCATTCCAACCCAAATCAGTCTGGGATTCTATGATAATTCTTTATACTAGTCATACCTAAGCTACATGGCAGAAAAGTATCAGTCATGCTGAAAAAAACCAGGCCCCACTTTTACCATTAAAAGTTCTCCTATAAAAGCACTTTCAAGAGACAGACATGAAATAAAGTGAATGAGTACTTTAAATTGCTTCTGAGTGACATCCTGCCGGTCGGGACGCAGGAACTCCAAAACCAAGGGGATGATATCTCTGCAACAGAAATTGTATGTTCCCAGAGCTGTGAAGAAGGCCTGCTGAGCTTTACTTCTGACCTGTGGGAAGAGGGATGGTACTGACAGTCTTCTGAACCAAAACTATACAATCCAAAACCAGCATCCTTATACAGTTACTTATGCATTGAGTTTGTGATGTGTCTGTGCACAGAAGGTTGTGACGATCACGCTCTGCTGCTCCTCATCCTCACTCACAGTGGGTTATAAAAACCTACTTTCTGTTTGTAGCATTTGCTTGAGAACAGCTACAAAGTTCAAGGAAATCCTTTATGCTGCCAAGACCGACTGGTGTGTTTGTAAGGTGACTGAAAAAGCCAACAGCTACAAGAACAGATGCAGAGAGCAGAACTCTGAAGAGCCCACAGACATTGTGGATGGATCTGAATTTATATATACACACAGGGCTCTCACCAGTAAAGAGAGTTCAGAATCCAGCTATCATCCCAACCTAAGTTTGCAGCCTCTTCACCCAGTTAAGCTCTTAATCTGACAATGGGGCTTTAAGCAACAACTCTGCAACTGATGCAAATTAAATAAGTCAAGATTTCCTGCTGCCATGGAAATACATTGAAAAGCAAAGATCCAATACATTTCAGTTTAAAGGGGGTGGCTCCTTACCTGACCATAGGAACTTGTGGACAAACACAGAAGATCCCTGATCATCTCCTGGTGGGAAGTTTTGTATTCACAGCCTTCCATTGTCAGTGTTCTCAGCTAAATCGCATAGGAAACACAAATAAAGGACAGATTTGATTTCACACGTTCCACTGGTAAAAGAAACACTAGTGCAGGATTATTGTATCTTCTGCTGAATTAATCAGCTTTTCGAGTAGTTAGGGAAGATTGAAGTGAAAGTATTACCTCATGCTGCAACATGACTCTGTCTATCAGCAAAGCTCTGATATGCTGCTTCTTTCCTTGAAGCTGGAAGCAAACACATAATTTGGTTTAGATGCCAGATACCAGCAATCTGTACTGACTGAATCTTCTGGCACTCTTTTTCTTTAGGAACAGGCAAATTTCATGCGGAAGTTCTTGGCAGACAACCCTGATTTTTTTGCCCTGGTGAAGTTTTGTATTTGCCTATTGCTCTGTTAGCAAGAAGCAGCTCTGGTCACAGTAATGTCTCAGCTAACAAGGACAAGGATGGAGCACTGTGCCAAATCTCAGATCACAATTTGGAAACACTAAGCTATTCACTCAGAAGATTTCCAAATAAAGGTATAAAAGCAACATTCTTCTCAAGGAACTCGACTTCAGAGTTATGAAAACCAATCAGGACAGTAATTAAAAATGAAGAAAGTCTGAACATGAGGAACTATTCCCACCCCTCATCTAAGCTGTACAGACAGAAACCACTGACCCTGTTCTCCATTGATTTTTTCACTAGGTTGAAGCTTTTCCATCGTGAATCAAACTCGTGCTTGTGAGAGCCTTGGAACTGTAAAACATCACTGATGATCTGCAGAAAGAAAAAGGTGACAGTGTGGTTATTGTGCAAAACAAGCGATCATTGTGCAAAACAAGTGATCTTGTCTTTAGCATTACAAGTTATACCTTTATTATTAGAAACAAAGACTTGGTATCATCTTCTGAATTATCAAGTATGTAGCCTGCAAGTAGAAGAAAAAGAAATTACCAGACAGGAAAAGAGCTTTAAAACTTAATAATTTTATTTCCTCAAATTCCTATATGCAAAGCAAGGGAAACCATTTTCTTATCAATGAAATTAGTAAGTCTCAAGAGCAAAACGCAGTACTTTTCAGCCAGGAGTGGTTAAACTTACGCAGCAGTTTCCGTGTAACTTTTGCAATTGTTTCTCGATAATTCTCTCTTGACAAATCTAAAGAGAAATTAAACATTTTTCTTTATTATACAGCAGCATAAATTACAAAAAGTAATATACAGGTTAAGTCAGTGGAGAGACAGAGCAGCCTGTTCAGAAGTCGCAGTATGGACTAGTATAAAAATACCTACCTTGTTCTGTACAGGGACACATTTCTCTGGGGTAATCTTTTATTTATCAAGCCAACAAGTTGGAACTAGATGATCTTAAGGTCTTTTCCAAGCCAAACCATTCTATGATGTTATGTTTTTTATAGGTACATAGTGTTCTTTATCTACATTGACAATTAGCTTAATTTCTAACCACAGATTGAAGCAGATTATTTAGCGTATAAAAAGTAACATTAAGCAGTGTAAAAAAAGTAATCAGAACATAGATATTACATATTAAGCCAGTAAAAGTCTGGGGACATCTACTTACCATACTCAACACCAGTGTACAGCTTTGTCTCTTCCAAACACACCAGACTTGGGACCCTGCATGAAAACAAACCAAGTATTACTAAACATGATAGAAGTAGTTGATATTTAATTCATTTTAACCAGCTACATTTCGTGCCAGTAGCACCAGGGATGTCTGGATTTACTAACAGCATGTCTCAGTTTTAACATTTATAAGTCAGCTACACCTATGGGTCAGAGACCAAAACATAGAATCATAGAACAGTTCGGGTTGGAAAGGACCTTCAGGTCATCCAGTTCCAACCCCCCTGCCATAATCAGGGACACCTCACACTAAACCATGGCACCCAAGGCTTCCTCCAACCTGGCCTTGAACACTGCCAGGGATGGAGCACTCACAACCTCCCTGGCCAACCCATTCCAGTGCCTCAGCATCCTCACAGCAAAGAATTTCTTCCTTAGATCCAAACTAAACCTCCTCTGTTTCAGTTTGAACCCGTTACCCCTTGTCCTGTCACTGCAGTCCTTAATGAAGAGCCCCTCCCCAGCATCCCTATAGGCCCCCTTCAGACACTGGGAGCTGCTCTGAGGTCTCCACGCAGCCTTTTCCTCCCCAGGCTGAACAGCCCCAACTTTCTCAGCCTATCTCCATACAGGAGCTGCTCCAGTTCCTGATCATCCTCATGGCCTCCTCTGCACTTGTTCCAACAGCTCCATGTCCTTTTGATGTTGA
>NDXB01001133.1:64538-78120 GCA_002631895.1 Agapornis roseicollis | reverse complement strand
CCCGACCCGCCCTGCTTGCCCGCTCTGCTCCCCGCACTCCCTGGGCAGGTTTTCACCCACTCAAGGCTGGTGCCGCTCCTCCTGGCTCCGCCCCCAGTGAGTCCCTGCTCGCCTCAGCGGAGCTGCCTGTTCCTGGGCAAGGCCTGTCGAGGGCTTGAGGCTCCCTCGGTGGCTGTTGTTGCTCTGAGGTGAGGCTCCTGGACGCTGAGCTCCCCTCGCTGCGCTCCGGTGGTGCAAGTGTCCTCTCTCAAGGTGCTCACCCCAGCACGGAGTAGTCTTTCTGCCCTCTGCATCACAGTTGAGACTCAATGCTGTGTTGTAGTTGTGGAAAATTTCTATGCAAGTGGCAGACATACATCAAATTATACAATGATGTCTAGACACCTTCAGTGTATGGTATTCTTTACAAGACAGCACTAAAATAAGAGCATGTGCAAGTTCTAAATTTATAAATCCTTAGTCATTATACAGAGAAAGAGATACCCACTATCTAACAATTTACAAGTTTGTGTTAATTCTTTCTAAGCATAGAAAAGCCCAGGTTGGAAGAAACCTTGAAAAACCATCTGTGGGAAGGGAAGCCTCATAGGATTATCAAGCACCCTCTCTAATTGCATCTTGAAAACCTCCATCAATGGAGACGCCACCACTTCCCTGGGGAGGTTGTTCCAGTGGAGCATTGTCCTCACCTTGAAAAAAATTGTTTCTTATGGCAAGATGAAACCTCCCTCAGTGCAACTTGTGTCCACTGCACCTTGTCTTCTACATGTGGCTTCTGGTGAAGAGAGAGCATCTGTCCACTTTGTAGCTGCCCTTAAAGTGACCATCTCCAAACCATATAAACCCAAGACATTCTATTCCATACTGACTGTAATCACATAACAAGTAACAGTTGTGCTTAGGAATTATTAGCATGACATACAAACATATCTATGATAAAACAGAATTCTGTCCGTATACATGCCAAGATAGAATTTCTCCTCGATCTGTCATGATGAAGCAGGCTCATTTTGTTGCATAAAAGAGAAAAATTAAACAACAATACAAAATGTTCTCAGTTAAAAAAAGTAGATTGCAAAGCATACAAATACTGATGACTGAGTTATTCTCTGGGCTGCTTTAGATTAGTCCTAGCTGACTTTATTCTTCTCCAGCAAAATGTGCTGGGCCATCTAGTATATGCTATGCTTTGCCAACAAAGGTTGGATCAGCTGATCTCTGAGGTCCCTTCCAACCTTGTCTATGATAATGCATATGATAACTTGTGTCTGTTAGCAAGTGCTGGTCTGTGCAGTAAACCATCCTCAAACGGAAAAATGCCTATGCATCCAGTTCTGTTTTCAAAGATCAGAATCAGATTTCTAACTGATGTAAAACAACTACATTTATTAATTTACTGTATATGTTGGCAAGACAAAAAATAACTGTCTCCTTACATCAAAGGACAAATATACAACACATTCAAAGCTGTATGCCAGCTACATGCCCATAAAAATTGTACTGGGTGTAGAACTGATCGACATGCATATTAATAAAGTACAAGCATCAGGAGTGAACTCTGCTGTTGTAAAATGCTGTGTATCAACACTTGGCATAGAATTAGAAATTCTAGTTGTGGCACTTGATTGCCCTTTATTACTTGGCATGTCAATCTAGGGTGTTGCTACAGACAGTCGTCCACTGGGAAAGAAAAATTATTTAATAGGGGTTTTTACATAGTAAATAAGCAACAGATTATGTAGATAGAGTTCTTCAGATGTCAAAGGCAGGAGAACTTACTGTATTGGTTACACAGTACATACAATATTAGGAATTATTGCTTAGAAATCACATAGACTAATACATTTTTATTATTTCCTTTTCAGTCAGACATGTTTCACAAGTAGAAAGCATGTCAGACAGATACATGGAAAATAGTTCTGGGAGCTGTATTGCATATGGCATACACAGATTCCTGTGGGATATTACCTTTGCCTTCAATAGTGTTAGTTTACTTCTGACAATAACATTACATTTAAAAATTCAGCAATTGCTTGCTATATAATTGCTTGCTATTTAATATGGTGCTGATGATATACTTGAGTCTATTGTATCCCTATCATTTCTTGGTCAAAACATGATGAAGGAAGCAAAATTCTGTACAATAATCTCAAGCTCTGCAGTGTTTCAAACTGAGGGACTAAACAGTGAAACTCACAGCCTCCAAATTCAGAGAATATGAAACTGTAACCATCCTTCATGGTTAAATAAGAAAACGCCAAGATTTCCTTGATACAGATTATACTCTCTTTTGTGCACACTTCAAGTTAAGAGTTATTAGTGTTTGAACCTCCCCTAATCCTGTTACCTCTAGCAGCTGCAAATGTTGCTCTTAGTTACTATTTGACCTGTCTGTTCTCATTTCATGGTCCGGGCAGACATAGCACAGTGTTTACAGCTTACATTTTAAAAAGATCTTTGGCATACATCATTGTTCTTTCTTCTCATGTTTGCAGATATCCATGCTGAACATTTCTGCAAGGAAAATATCATTTATGAAATAATTCAGCAAATCCGTAAATAAGTCTTCATGAGAAAGAAAAAAATACTTTCATTGAAAAATGCTTATTCTTGTGCTGTGATTCCATGAGTACTGTAAAATAATCATCAACTTTTGCTTGGATAGTCTGGGAAATCACATTCCTTTTAACTGGAATATCATAACACATTCTGATGAATTTATACAGGCTTCAGTCATACCACATTTTCAGCTAGTCATCCCAGATTCTTTTTTACCTTCAGTCTGAAATTCCATTTCCATTATTAAGCCATTCTCAGCAGGGAGTGTAACCACGATTCAATCACAGGTGTCACCTAAAGCAGAACTTCATTGATATCTTTTACCTGGACTGTACACTTATCAGCATGTAGAATAGTTTTCTTGAACGATTGTTGTTCTTGCACAGCCTTATTAAGTCTTAAAGTTACAGGGGTAAAGCAGAACAGCATGGAACAGAATAGGAAAAAGCACAGGAAAGGAGGTGGGACTCTTCATCCAAGAGTATAGCAGGCTCAGGGTGAATCTCATCAATGTATATAAATACCTGATGGAAGGGATTGAATGACAGAGCCAAGCTCTTGCAATGTGCCCAGTGACAGAACAAGAGATGATGGGCACAGATTTAAAAAACAGAGGTCCCCCCCCTCTTGTTGTGATTTAACCCCAGCTAGTAACTCAGCACCACAAAGCCACTCACTCACCCCCTCTTTCTCCACCCCTCTGGGCGGGATGGGGAAGAGAATTGAAAGAATGTAAACCACACAGGTTGAGATAAGAACAGCCCAATCACTGAAATAAAATAAATAAAAGTGATAGTAAAAAGAATATCAACAATAGCAATGATGATAATAATGATGCTCACCACCCACTGACTGATACCCAGCCCGTCCTCACTGACAGCATGAGAGACTGAGTAGTCCTTGATCAGGATAAGCGCTACTCAGCAACACCTGAAACATTGGTGTGTTATCGACATTGTTCTCAGATCAAAGCCAAAACACAGCACTGCACCACCTATGAAGGAGAAAACTTATGGCCAGAACCAGCACTCTTCTGAATACCACAACATTCACAACAGCGAATTTTACCATTATCATGCTATATCAACTGATGTTTCCCTCTTACCATTTGATATAATTTTGTAGTTATCAATTTCAAGTCAGTTATTAAATTGTTCTTAAAGAAAAATGTAATTTTTTTCCTGTTCCAGTTCCTGTCATGCTGGAACTGATCCAGTGCTATGTCTCCAGCACTGCTATTAGAGAAAGTAAAAAAGAGTATTTTCCTCAATAGTTCTATTCAGTCCTTTGTTTTAGCCAACTTAACCTATGAAGACCTCTGCATTGTATTTATTTCTATAAATCACCTGTCCCATTCAAGACTTAGCCAAGTTCTTAGTTTTACCACCTTCGTGTGGCAGTGAGTCTCACACTCGTGTTTATTGTATAAATTTTACTTTAATTAATTTTGAATTTGACAACCTGAAACATTTTTTATTTCCCACCATTGTTTTTTATTACTCAATAAGAAAATCCAAATTTATTTTCTTCACACCATTTACTTGTTTAAATACTTTCATCAAAGTGTCTTTATATGATTTCTGCAGAGATTTTTTTCTTAGTTCTCTCCTGTCCTGCATTTTGTAAGGTCACTTCTGACTGTATTCTGTACATATAACAAATTTCCAGATAGAAAACAGGTTTTGGGCACAATGTAAATACAGTTAAAGGTAAGCTAGCAATGTTTTGTTGTACAGCCACTGCTGCCTGACATGGTCACAATCCTAATAAAAAATGGGTAACAGTTCAAAGTATTTTTCCATTACTCCTGGAAGTCTTAAGATAATTGTAATGACAATAAGAATTAATATAATTTGTATATCCTGGGAAGAAATATAATGTGCATTTCATAGGCTGTAGGCTGCAAATTTATTTTTAAAATGCCCATTTGGCTTATTTGTACTTGTGTGTGGTTAAAATAAAAGGGAGGCCAATCTTTATTACCATGTCACAGGTGGGAATGAAATACAATGTGAATTCCTGACATAGACTCTCTGTAGAGCAGGAGGTTCCCACACTTCATTGGTTTGAACAGGAGGTTGGATTGAGTTGGAATTCCTACCTGAGTCGCACCATGATCCACTGGCAACAAGGGTACTGTGCCCCTCAGGCTCGGTTGAACTTTTTTGCCTCCATTTACAGTTCTTTAATTCTATGTGGCAATGTTGCTTCATTTTGAGGCAAGTTTTAGGAACCACAGCCACTGGAAATTAAACTCTTAAGAGCCCTGACCAAAGGAGCAGGAGAGGGAAGCTTCACTTAGGTTTTTTAGTCACAGACCAAGCATTCTTTTTCCAGATGGAGAGATGAAATTGGCTGGAGAAGCCACTGTTCATTCTGTCTAAGGCCTCAATATAGCAATTACAGCCATATGATTCAGTCCCTTAAGGGCCCAGCTGCTCCTCAAAAGCAGGAAGGGGTACCCGTCAGCTGAGAAAAGTCTCCTTCTTCCTTTAACCCTTCCTGAAACTGCTGCCTGAAGTCTCCTTTGGCAACTGCCTGTGCTGAATTGTATGCCAAAGAACAAAGTGGTGGCACAGTTTGCAGTTAGAAGCTTGGCTCAACTTCTATTTTCTTTCAAATTAAAATACAATACATCCTGCAGATCTTGCAGTTTGGTGTGTCAGAAGCTTTCTTTTGTTATTTCTAGTGCAGTGGAGCTGTTGCACTGAACAGGTGTGGAACAAAGAATCATTTACCTGGGCATCTTAAAAATCTTGTGTGCATCTGACTGTGAGTCCACATGAGTGTCAGGCGTGGTCTGAGGAGAGTGAGACAGGAAATCGAAAACAGGGAGGTGCAACTTGCAGTGGAGTTGAAGTAGACTGCACTGGCTGCACTGCATGACTGTATCTTGTTAAGCCCAAAGATGTATCTTGAAAAATGTGGAAGTTACTGTACATTCCAGAAAAACTGGCTTGCTACTTTGTGGGATAAAATGTGTACAGTATATACCTAAGAATACAGACCTTCTGTGTATGACAATGTGGGTTGTNCTTGAAAAATGTGGAAGTTACTGTACATTCCAGAAAAACTGGCTTGCTACTTTGTGGGATAAAATGTGTACAGTATATACCTAAGAATACAGACCTTCTGTGTATGACAATGTGGGTTGTACTTCAGATTATAGTAGCCTGTACAGATTTGTGACACATCTGTACAATATGACTTGGGTACTAGAGATTCTGCACCAGAATCAGTCTCCATCTGTGTCTCTGACAGACACTCCATCTCTGTTCTAGTCTGCAAGTATTTCCAGTTATATGTGCTAGTAAGTACTAAGTGCTGGCTTTTCTCATCACTGAATGGTATGTCTCATATGAATGGATACTATCTTATATTTTTGTTCTGACAGAAACCAGAGGGAAATACAGCTACCTTCTTCTTCGTGGGCACAGGTGCACACTGCAGTGACGTAGCTGGGATCTATGGAGAAGAGAGCATTGGACTGCTCTGGGTACAAAACTGTGCCAGCAGGCCACCCTTTGTAAGCACCCACTGCCTTTGCAGTGCTCCTATGGCAGCCTTGGAGTGTCAACTTTCCCAGGCTTCCTACTTGAAGGATAAGGTACATAGGATGATTAAACAAATAAAGACTACCAGCAATCTGGCACAAGTGGCAGATTCACAAAGATAACATGATGGATGCCGCTATCAGCCATCAGCTGAGGAAAGAGATCTCAATGTGGTTTTGCATCTGCATTCCTTGTTACAGAAAAATTAAGTATGTAAAACAAATGTTTTGGAGTATATACGATATGCTGCAATGATTTTATAATAACATAAAGTGCATGCTACATTTTGAGAAAAAAAAAAAACAACCATACTGAGGCTATTTTTTTACAATTTTGCATTTTAAAAATGTAGCAATTAATGTACATAATTTTGTTATAAATTAAATTATCAAAGAGAAGGTGAAAAAATAGGTGGTCACCTGTTTTGTTTCCCTCTGATTTAAAAAAGCAGCTACCTTTATTTCTTCTTTATTTATTTTCAGGTGAAGGTTTCAGCTATATTTCTCTGTAGTGCCTAGGCTTTACAAAGTCCTTAAAGCAGAAAATAAGAAGCAAATGTGAAAGTTTTTGATGATACTACTTACTTACTTTTGAGGCCTATACCAGTTTTTTGATCATTCATCAATGCTCTCCCTCTTGTATAATTATTTTGATAGAATCTTTTGCTATCTGCAGTTTTCCACGTTTACTAGCCGACTTTCTGATTACTATAATGAAATATTTCACCCAAAGTTTGGCTCTGATACCATGAAAGGAAGAAACATTTTGATGCATACAGGATAAATGAAACCTTTAAAAACAAGTTTCCTCAAAAATCAGTTTGCTGTCTTTGGGAATAGAAATAAGTTATTTAGGAGAAACATACAAAAAATGTCTCTAGTTAAACACTGAAGTGCAGGTTTTGTGCTAGCACTTTTAAAAAACCACAGGGCTTTTAAAGGCTAGAGAAGTATGTTAAATGTCATCTTCGTAACTCTGATATAACTAATGTTTTCTAAGTGCTCAGTGTTATGTTTTTAGATGCTGTGCTCCTACAGTCTGAGACAGCAAAAACAGAGGCAATGAAAAGTCTGAAAAATCACTTCTTAGAGGAGTCTGTGACTGGACTTGTTGCATGTAAGTATCACTCTGTACTGCCTGCAACACCATGTGCCATAGCAAGGCTGAAGACTCTTTGCAGATAATTTATTTAGTGTAAGAAGTAATTCCAATATTACAAGCAACTTACATAGATGCAGTGATAAAACTTTAATAAAGGGGTTGCTGTTCCTCAAATGTGACAGAGTTTGAGGTCTTCAAAACTCGTTCCTTAATCATTGTTAAGACAATAAACACAAATTAGACATGATCTTCAGCTCTAACTTCCATGGTGGCTGATTGTCATTAATTTAGCTGTAAACCTTTTCCATCTGTGCTTTGTAAAGCTCTGATATTTAACTTAGTGGAGACCTAGTGCCATTTTCCCTTTTCACATATTAAGCTTCCATTGACTTCAGTAGGAAATGAAAGGTGACAGCTTTTCCAATCATGGAAGTTGTAAACATTACTTACCAGTCTTTTTCTGTTCATTCAGTTCCACAGGACACATTAACATACACAAAGTTGTGGTTCTGAATGCAAGAGGAAAATAAAGTGTGAGGGCAAATACTGCTGGGCAAATACTGCCTGCCTGGCTCTTTCAGATCACTGGGACAAATTCTGCTTTTGGTGTCATCATAATTATAGGATTGTGTTCAATTTACATGGGAGTATCTCAGACAAGAATTTGTCCCACTGAGATTACTTTGTAGGCTGATGTAACAGCCCATCAAGATTAGTAAAAATAGTAGAATTTGGCTCATGAGGGAAAAAAACTCATGATTTATAGTTTGACTGAGAAAAGTGAAAGTGCATAGAATGTGTAATTACACTACAAAAAGGATGTAAAACATCATTTTTGTTTTCTGTGTTTTATACATAAAATGCAATAAAAATCCCATGTAAAATAGACAGTAAAATGAATGTCACAAAAAAAATACTTTGTTCTAATGCAACATCCCACCATTCTAAATACTGTGACATTTACGACTATGGTGAGGGCTTATCTAGCCACTATTTAGACTGCCTCTCAGCTTTCAGAGCAAAATGCATTCCATGGAAGGCTGCAGGATGGAATTCTAGTTACAACATAATTTTCCAGCTGTTTAAAAAAAGCGTATCATGGTGTATATTTCACAGCTGCTGAAAGGCAGTGTAATTAACTGATGAATAGTCATATCCATCTGGGCCCAATCCTGGAAAGTGTTAGGCATCCTGAATTTCTGTGTTTCTGTTGAGGCCAGTGGGAGTCTGGGGTTTGCTGAGCACTTTGTGGCCAAAATAAGAGGAGAGAAGATCTTTCACCACCTCTCAGACTAGGGCCAACAGCCAATAACATCAAACTGATCCTACCATCGTTAAACTAAGTCCAAGACACATCACTATGAAACATGGTGCCAGTGGAAATTTGCTGTGCATTAGATGATTTGTGTCTGTTTCTCTAACACTAACTTTGGAGGTCTCTTGGATCAACAGCAAGACAGAATATAAAAAAAGCTTGTTTTTTACGTCCCAGTGGAAAAGAATCATCTGTGTGAAAAGCTGTTACAATGGTAAGAAAAAAAAAATAAAATAAATAATCCAGAAGTATTTTATTTGCAAAATATTTATGCTATCTCCTCAAAAGAAATGAGGATTATCTTAAACTTTACATCAGTTCTTATTTTAGAGCCAAAAAAGACTGTCTGCTTTGGGAGGATAACAAATCTGACACTTTTCATCTGTCTAATAGACTGAAATTTTCCCTTTTCTTCTGGTGCCCTGAAGGAGTAACATCACAGCTGGATACTTTTTCTGAGGACTGTAATTTCTTCTTTACCTCAAATGTGATCTTCCACTGGACTGACATTACAAGCCTCATGCCAGCCAGATCTCAAGGCCAACAAGGTTCCTGATTCCAGAGCTTTTTTTCAAGTAATCTGTGTTCTATTTTAACACTGAACTGTACCGTCTGAATGGTACAATGCAAATGTGCCACTGGTTTATTCAATGGTCAACACCTTTCTCCCTCCCATCCCATATAAAGAACATTGTATTGATTTGATACAGAGTAAAAACAAACAAGTGTTTTAACAGGCTTTCAGTCTGACTTCTTCCTAAGTGTACTGGTTTAAACCCATGTGATCATACTGGTCATCTGGTGGCTCATCTTCTTCCAATGGAAGGACAAGGTGGAGTTTTATAGTAACCAGCAAGATACAGTAATTTCTTAAAATATTTTCTCAAGATCACCTTCTGGAGATGGCATCACTGTAAGTTCAAACAAAAGCCTAGCCAAAGAGGTGTTAGATATGATTCTTATCATTCTAAATGTAACTTCTGGTAGGATTTTTACGTACTGCAAGATCCTGTAGAAGGCGAAAGTTCAGGAAGGGTGTTATCCTGAATTATGTTTGCATCTATATAAGCATCAAGAGAATGTTCACACTAGAGTCACAGAAAAGAAGTGGGGAAAACTAAACAATGCTGTGCTCTGTAGTGTGCCAGTTACACTGCTGCTGCTACCTGAACTGTAATTTCAGACTGACTCTCCATGTCATCCGTTTCACTGATGAATCCCACAACATAAGAGGGGTTTTCTATTGAGTGAGGTTCTGCAGTTCTGCTTTTAATACAGCAATGTTGTTGACTTCAGAGTGGTTCCTCTCTCTAAGTGTGATGTTTTGGCTTACTTTAATTTTTAGATGGCACATCCTGCCACAAGTTGGGAGCGGAAAATAGTCCTTTAACAGTTCTCTCTTCTGTGGAAGGGAGGAAATGCCCATAACAGGTTGATAAACAAGTTTTGATCGCAGCAGAGTGGTTGGGCTTTGGGGCTTTGAGCAACCTGGTCACTGCCCATGGCAGGGGTTTGGAACTGGATAAGCAATAAGGTCCCTTCCAACCCAAATCACTCTGTAATTCTATGCTATATCTCATATTTTCTGTTGTATTTTTACCCTACAGTAGTCAAGAGCTCTTTATACATTGAAAAGTCAGTTATTCTCAGCTATCCCAACACACCTAAGAATTCAAATACTTTAATCAGCATGAATATAACTGCCATGTCTCAAGTTGATGTGTTGGTTGTTGGCACTTGCTGACATTTGTTGTTTGTTACCTGGATAACTAATCCCAGTGTGTTACAAGAAGCAAACTGGGTTGCCATAGAAGAACTTCTTCTCCAAGGTGTAGATGATTGGCACACTGCAGCTCTTGCACCAGAAACCATGCAAGTTCCTTCCAGTTCTGTTCCTATTTCTGAGACACTGTGCTTCAGCCTTTCAGCCACACAAGGCAGAAGGGATCAGTAGTAGCTGTTCATCAGTTTCTCCAAGTTTTTAAGCTTTAATTTGGAAAGATTCTCTAAAAGATGGCACTGTGTTTTAATTTAAAATGCAGATTTAAGAGTTTAAAAGTGCCACAGCCCTAAAGGCAACTATTGTTATCTCAACCCTTTGTGCCCCATGTTGGGCGCCATAAAGAACTGTGGTGGTTTAAGCCCAGCTGGCAACCCAGAGCCATGCAGTCGCTTGCTTACTTCCCCTCCTTCCTCCCCCCACTCCCAGAGGGATGGGAAGGAGAATCAAAAGGATGTAACTCCCACAGGTTGAGATAAGAACAGCCCAGTATCTAAGGTATAACACAAATCACTGCTGCTACCACCAATAATAATAATGATACGGGAAATAACAAGGAAAGAGAATACAACTGCTCACCACCCGCCAACCAATACCCTGCCTGACCCAGCAGTGATCAAACCCTTCCAGGTAACTGCCCCCAGTTTATATATCAGGCATGACGTGCTATGGTATGGAATACCTCTTTGGCTAGTTTGGATCAGGTGTCCTGTCTCTGCTTGCTCCTGGCTTCCCCTGCTCCCTGGCAGAGCATGAGACTCAGAATGTCCTTGGTCAGAGTAAACATTACTGAGCAGCAACTGAAAACACTGGTGTTATCAGCGCTGTTCTCAGGCTGAAAGTCAAANTGTCCTTGGTCAGAGTAAACATTACTGAGCAGCAACTGAAAACATTGGTGTTATCAGCGCTGTTCTCAGGCTGAAAGTCAAAACCACAGCACTGCACCAGCTACTAAGAAGGAGAAAAATGACTGCTACTGCTGAACCCAGGGCACTAAGAAACTTAGTTTCTTTAATGCCAACCTCCTTTTGAAGATTTTTAGTGACTGGTATGAGAAAAGTGGCTAAAATCTTATTTTACTGCTTTGATAAATGCAGTAGAGAAAAATGCAGGACATTCTAAAATGCCTCAAAAATATGAGAATATTCTTATTATCATATGCTTAAAAGAAATATATTTAATGCAGATGATGAATGTTCACCTGAAGCCTAAGCCTACTTCCACAAAATTTAGTCTACTAAGTTATCTTTGCTGTCTGTAAAGCTAACAAGGTGAAAAGGGTTCATTGCTGTCACTAAAGCTTGTAGAATCAGACCCTAAAGGTCCACTAGCAATTTTACTACTAACATTCTTATGATTTCCTCATAAAATAATCCGTTACAGTGCCATGCAGATTGATGCTGCATACCAGGTTTTTCTGGTCTCTATACCCATCCAGGGTTTGAGTGCTTAAAAATACGAACACAAAGGCAAAACCAAATAGAAATGAGCTAGTCTCCTGTGATCCAAACCTCGTATAACTGAAAATGGCTGTACCTTATGAACCATGAATTTGAGAAAGTCGATAAATTCATCATAGAATTATTGTAACCAGAGTTACAATACAATCTCTGTAGAGGTGCAGTAAGGAATTAGTCAAATAAAATACTCATAACAAGGGAACCTGGCATAAATGCAAACAAAACACACTCAGGTAGCCAGATATCTATATACTGTTATGCATCCAGACAGGAGTACTCATGACAGTTTGCTCATTTAATAACTCCCAAAGTGAACATTTCAATATCTGTTTGAAGCCTTCTTTATTCTGTAGCTTGTAACAACCTTTTTAAGGAACTCTTGGGCACTTCCTCTAAATATGTCATTTCTTTCTAGGAAAAATGAAGAAAATTACATTTGCTACAAATGGTACCACCAACTTAAATGTTACCTGTCTAGCCCGACTGTGATGTTCTTTCAGTGATACGTACTTCTGTGACTATTCGTGTAGCAGACCTATATGTACTGGCATACCTTTTCAAGGAAAAGAACAATTTAATGGCAAAGAAGCAAAAGCAGAATTTCCAGTCATAGCTTAGATTCCCTCTCTTTTGCATAGCACATCTACCTTTACTAGCAGTGAACTTGAACTAGCACAGCTGCAGTGTAACTGCTCTGTTCTCTTTCATTGTCACTATTATCTAAAATCTGATTTGGCACTTCAGATGTGAACATTAACAGCTGTTTTATTCAAAGCATTTAAAAAAGCTGGGATAATCTCATCTTAGTAAGTATTTTAATAATAAATTAATAATACTTTAATAATAAATTACCCATGGAGAGCTCTTAGCAGCAGGGTTCCACTTGTCTTTGTGATGAGCATGATTTGCAGAAGTTTGAGAAGAACTTTACTTAAATGATCATTATTCCATGCTGGTGCAACATGACTATCAAAGAATCAAACAAATAATGGCAGTTCGAGCAAAAATACTAGGCAGTATTCACTTACTTGATAATCTACTTTTAACCATTATTTTAAAAATAGAGGGTTTCACCACTACTGTGTCACAATCCTCATGATAGCCACCCTGGCCCATCTACTTATTTTAGCTATGCCTTGTTAGCATTAGAACTTCTATCCCACAATATCACTCTGTAATTATCAGTGGTCAATAGCAGGAGCAAAGAGCCAAATTATTGCTGGCTATTAGTATTTCAGTCCATTATGATGCAGACAAGAACTGTTAGAGATCACAATGCTTGTAACACCACAATCTAGGTGTAGCCTGCTCCACTCTGACTCTTCTCAGTCCATACTGGTAAAGATATTCAGGTAACAGAAATGACAAAAATCTTAAAAGATCCGAGTTGAATCTACTGTCTGAGAGAGTCAAGCATCTTTACTTTTTCCTATCCATGCTCATCAAACAGGTGGGGTAATTTCAAATAAATCTGCTATGAACTATAAACTTGAGAGGAGGCAAGGAGTACAGGAATAACACCCCTGCACAACATGACCTCCCTTCTGACTTAAGAGTTCAGGGTCCCTAAAATAAGAGGTCGTTCAGCCTTCCCAGGCTCCTTGCCAATCCTCTTTAGATCAGAGACCTACTGACTGGTGCCAAATTATGCATGATGGTTTTCCTGATACACTCAACTGTCTGCTAGGGACTGAACTGAGACCACTAAACTAATTCCATGTAGGAGTTCAGGTTTAAGTCTTTCTTAAACAATATTAACATATTTCATACATTTCTCTCCAGGGGAAAAAAAAAAAAAAAAAAAAAAAAAAAA
>NDXB01001133.1:40925-63137 GCA_002631895.1 Agapornis roseicollis | reverse complement strand
GGGGGGGGGGGGGGGGGGGGTGGGGGGGGGGGGAAGGTAGAAAACATGAAAGAATGTGTGGGGTTTTTTATCTATGGCAGTGCTGCTAATCAAGAAGTACCTGTAAATCCTGTAAAGGTGAGAATGAAGCAAGATGGCATTCAACAGTGTGGTGTCTCAGGAGACAGGCACATACAGCAATCTTAAAAGGCCTGTTAGTTTTAAGTTCCTCCAGAGGGTGATATGAGTTATAGCTAAATTTGGAGCACAGAATGTATCTATTTATTTAAAAAGGGAAAATTCTGTAGTATAGTATAAAAATCTCAGACTTGGAAATCGAAAAATCCTAAGTTGTAAGTTTCAAAATTAATATCAGTATTTTGGGAAAGTCACTACATCTTTTTCCCTTTAAAATTTTCTGCCTGTAGTATAGGAACACTTGAACTCTCAAAAATTTAATTGTTTCTGTTGCTGTAGCACAGAAAAATATATACTACATGTATGCAAAATCCTATTATCATATCCTTATCTCTTTATGTAAACTTCAGTAGGTTCTGTTAGGTTTCTAATGTGGACAGTTTAGCATCTGCTTCTAACTTTCTTAGTGTTCTTCAGGTAGTTTACCCTCTAATGTGTTTGCTCCATGTGCATCCAGGTAAATGTTTACCTACACCTGGCTCATGAATGTAATTCTTAAGATTCTTATGATTCAAGATTCTTCCAAAAGGGTCTGAGTTGGTATGTATGATGTCAAAGGAAGTTGTAACCTAAGTGAGTTGAAGATCACATAAAAGTGAATTCTCTTAGGAAATACCAAACAAACTGAATAAATGAAACAAAAGAACATTACTTGTATGAAAACACAGTATAGAATTTACTTAATACAGGAATTTGAGAAGTCTCCTTCTCTGTCTATCTCACTGCAGATATTTTGATTTCTGTGGGTTCAGTCTCCAAATTCTGTTTCAGATTTAGTTCTGAGGGTCAACATGATTAACTGATAAAAAAAAAATTAAAAGATACATTATTTAGATCACTGGTTAACTGTAGTTTTGAATGCAGATCCATAATATAGTGCTAATTTTTCACATGACAAAGACTTACAAAAGCCCACCTGCTAGTGCTTTTCACACTGGAAGTATGAGGGTCTTCCAAAGTGTCTACTTGGCTAATGTAATTTCATAATTATGTACTACTGTATGTTTTGAAATCATGCACAAGCATATGCTCATAGAGAAGAAGTCAATAGATTAAAATTTGTCGGCTTTGTTTAGTTGGTTATAAGCCATATGTACATATGCATACATGATTCCATGCAGTCCTGATGTATGTGTATATGACTAGGTGTGCATCCCTGAAGACAGAACCAGACAAGCCTAATACAGAACTGAACCGAATGCAAAAACCTTCATAGTTTTACAGAAATAGAATATATAAGATAGAGCACGTAAATGGTGGTTCTTACTATGATTTTAATTGAGTAATTTGTGTCTCAAAGATTTATTAATTTCATTTTAAATCTTAGAATCATAGACTAGGATGGGTTAGAAAGGACATTTAAAGATTATCTAGTCCAACCCCCAAAATCTTTAATATTTAAGACAATTAAAGGAAGAGGTTCTGCATCGGTCTTAAATGCCACGACTCATTCTTAAGAACAGGACAGGGCAGAATAAATTTTTCATTGCTGCTAAGTAAGGTTACTCAACCATTCTGGAGGTATTGCAGCTAAATGCAGTTGATACTCCATATTTATAAGACCAGATATGAAACAGAAAAATGAACCACCTGTGTTACTGATGTCTGGGAATGCTGGCCTGTTAGTCTTTCCCATCCAGTAAACAGGTATTTCATTTTTTTCTAAGTTCTCCTTGGATATTTCTGCAACCTTTAATTAAGTGCTGCTTTAGCTCAGCTGGTGTAGCTGTGTGCCTTTTACAAAGCAATCATAGAATAGTTAGGGTTGGAAAGGACCTTAAGATCATCTAGTTCCAACCACCATGCCATAAGCAGGGACACCCCACACTAAACACTGTCACCCAAGGCTTCATCCAACCTGGCCTTGAACACTGCCAGGGATGGAGCACTCACAACGTCCCTGGGCAACCCATTCCAGCATCTCACCACCCAAACAGGAAAGAATTTCTTCCTTATATCCAATCTAAACCTCTCCTGTTTAAGTTTGAACCCGTTATCCCTTGTCCTGTCACTACAGTCCCTAATGAAGAGTCCCTCCCCAGCATCCCTATAGGCCCCCTTCAGATACTGCAAGGCTGCTAGGAGGTCTCCACTCAGCCTTCTCTTCCCCAGGCTGAACAGCCCCAGCTTTCTCAACCTGTCTTCGTATGGGAGATGCTCCAGTCCCCCGATCATCCTCGTGGCCCTCCTCTGGACTTGTTCCAACAGCTCCATGTCCTTTTTATGTTGAGGACACCAGAACTGCACACAATACTCCAGGTGAGGTCTCATGAGAGCAGAGTAGAAGGGCGGGGTCACCTCCTTCGACCTGCTGGTCACGCTCCTTTTGATGCAGCCCAGGATACAGTTGGCTTTCTGGGCTGCACGTTCAGCTCTTTCGAGATCCTCTTACTTGTTTGATACATAGCAACAGAGAAAAGACATAGATTCAATTCCCATGACTTGGCTAATACAACATAGGAACTTAAAATTGCATCCAATTAATTGACAACAACAAAACCCCCCAAAAATAAAGCACAATTTACCAGAATAAGGAATTCCTATATTAGTGAGATGTTGTTGCAACCAATCCTGTGCTGTTTGCTTAAATACCAGAAGAAGAGCTTTAAAATTCTCATGAGAAACATTGATTCTGCTGGTTCACCATTAATAGAAAGGTAGTCAGAAATAGTCCACTTAATAAGATACTTTTAATGGTCTTAAAGATGAACTGAAGAAACTCAAGTAGTATCTTTCAGGCAGAAGTGGATATGCCTGTCTCCTGCTGTTTGATTGGAGTGGGGTGTGGAACTGTTGAATCTGTAGTTGTGTAACTTGTACAAGGAAATAACAGAAGAAGGCAGCAGCAAAAGAAGATTCAATCCAGTAAAAATAAGAGAGTCTTTCTGATAACTGCATGGGCTGTAGATAATGGCACAAGTGACTTACACTTATTCTTATAAATGTAGCAGCAGCAGTATTTGTAGAAAAGTATAAAATAAAATCTACATGAGAAGAATATCTATGCTGTTTTAACATGAGTATCTAAGATATAAGATGAATGGGGATTATGTTTGAATATTTAACTACTTTATTCATTGTATTTTTAATTATTTTTAGTTATATATAGGAGTTTCTAGATACCTGTAACTTATTTTCTCTGATGTAATAATTAATAGTTGAAGAAAGAAGGAGAAGTTATAAATAACTTTTATTTTTCCCTCTTCAGTATGTTCTTCTTCAGTATATTAACCTGTTTGCATAATTTTTGTAATTGAGTTCTTGAAGTGTATGATTATATATGTTGTTATCTGCACAACAACACTACAATATGGAGGTATAAAAGTAGACATTAAAACTAGAGAAAAATAAGAAGAGCTGAAAAATTCCTTCCTGACCTCACCCTTCTGCAGATTTCACCAGCAGTATTACAAGCACACACAGAAGTTACAAAGTCATTTGGAGACAAAAGGAGAGATCTGAGTGTTACTTTTCATTCTGAGAACTAAATTGATCCTTACAAAAGGGTTGAGAATTTTCAGGACTAGGACATAATTTTCTACACCTTTTCTAGCATGTAGATATTTACTGCTTTTAGAAAAAATGATCACAACCCTTTATAATTTTGAGGGTTTAGCACTTTAGAGTCATTGTGGTCAGGTTGAAACACATAAAATACAAGGCTGAAGAAAAGTCCAACTTTTGATTGGAGCATCACTCTGATTTGGAAAGGGTCTGTCGTTTGAACATTACTCATCCTCCCAGTATCTTGTGACGCATGGGATACTGTAGGCAAACAAAAAGAAACAACACTGAACAAGTTTGTGAAAAAAAAAACCAAAAAAAAACCAAAAAACAAACCCAAACCAAAACTAGGAGCTGAAACAAAAAGTAAATAAATCTTTTATTTGCTTTAATAGTCTTGTACAGTCTTTGACTCCTGAATGTGTTTGTTATTTACCATAATAAAACCCCCGAAATTCCTTCCCATATAATGATTTTCAAGGAGGTAATAATATGGATACTAGTACTACTGATACTGCTGCTGCTATTTATACTACCATTAATATTACTATGTTAGACACATACACTTTTCTAAATTTGTAAGTCAAGCTTGCATTTTGGCCAATTTTATTTGACCTTAAACAATTAAAATTTCAGCGTCTGTGGTATATTGGAGAGTCAGAGCCACTCAACCAAACTGAACACTTTGTCAACTTACAGATGGTTCATACACTGCCCTGTTAGATAATTTTAATTATTTATACTAAATCATCTGTAGATGCTTGCTGCTACTGATAAATGCAGCTAGTTTTAAGGACAGCACAACAATTAAAAGTTGTACAAGAATATTGTTGTAAGGACCTTAATTTTATTATTAAAATCTTGTGTTCTTGTAAGAGGCTCGTTATTTTGGCTGCTTATCCTTTCTGGAATTTGCAGTATTTTAAGAATCTGCTAGTAACAAAAAAGGAATCTATTAGTAGCTGAAAGCCCATTGTGATCTTTAAACATATTGGCTAATAATGAGTCAGCTTTGGTGGTGACAGTTTTATAGACATTTATGAAATAGCAATCAAAGTTTTAATTAACCTTTAGTTGTTTAACAGTATGTTATTTTCAGGCTTTCCATTTGGAATGTCCAATACTCCTTTGACTCTCTTGCCTTTTGTAGTGTTTGGAAAAATGTATAAAATTATGTTAAATAAATGCAGATTTTACATCTGCTAAGTTACTAGACTTCTCTTTATTTCTTACTATTGGATGTCTGCCTTTCAGTTGTCTTCTATTATGTCAGTTTATTTCCTTCAGAGAAGAAGTACTGTGGTGTTTATGTGAAAATTTTAGATATCCTGATTATTCAGTGATAACGGTGTTGAGTATTATTATGCTTTTAGTTGAATAGGAAAGAAAATCCTGTTACATGAGAGACTGTGAAACAATGTATAAAATTCAGCTCTGGAGCCTCCAACATAAGAAGGATGTGGACCTGCTGGAATTCATCCAGAGGAGGCCACAAAGATGCTCAGAGGGCTGGAGCGCCTCCTCTGTGAAGACAGGCTGAGAGAGCTGAGTTTGTTTAGCCAGGAGAAGAGAAGGCTTTTTATAAAGAGACCTTAGAGTAGCCTTCCAGTACCTAATGGGGTCAGCAAGAAATTTGGAGATGGACTTTTTTTACCATGGCATGTAGTGACAGGACTAGGGGTAATGCCTTTTAACTGATTTAGATTAGATATTAGGATGAAATTCTTCACTATGAGGGTGGTGAGGCACTGGTACAGGTTACCCAGAGAAGCTGTGGCTGCCCCTTCCCCAGCAGTGTTCAAGGCCAGGTTGGATCAGGCTTTGAGCAGCCTGCTCTAGTGGAAGGTGTCCATGCCCATGGCAGGGGGTTTGGAACAAGATGAGCTTTAAGTTTCCCTCCAACCCAATTCGTTCTATGATTCTACGATTACATTATGCTATGCTGCCTATTAGTGCTGTCTAAAGACCTTGGGATACCAGTTTGAAGGAGACCCTGAGATTCATTCTGTGGCTTTGATACATAACATTTCATGTCTCCTGCAGATTTAATGTTCAGGCCATATAAGCAGACTAGTTCAGGCCAACTTTACAGTGTGTGTAACGCTTGCCCTACTTGGAGTGCAATGTAGCGTGGATGGGTTTATGTTTGACAAACCAGATTTGCTGTGCACACACATCCCAGTAAGGACAGATGCTTTACTATAGTCCCTTAGTAAGATCTGGCAGTAATTTCTTAAAAACTGGACAGTGCTGTGATCAGCTAATCCCTAAAATAGTGCAAGAACTGTAGTATCAAAGAGAATCAGAGGATGTTATAAGACATAATGGAACAAAAGGTTAAAATACAGTAACAGGTTTATGTAATAGAAAGTACAGTACAATGTATGATTCAGATAGATCCATGTTCTTTCACCGACTTTATTGTTGAAAGGAGTTACACTTTTTCTTGCCAATAAATGAAAGGACCAAGGACACATCTAACTGTTTTCTTCCAACACTGCTAATTCATAGAGCAGAGCTCTGAATATCTAAGATCACTGAAGATAGCAAGAAATAAGGCTTCCTTCCCCCACTCCCCCCCAAAAAAACCCAAAACCCCAATAAAACCAAAGGAGAATTTGTAAGTGACCTTTTACCTTTTCATGAGGTTGACTACCTTACACTGGCAGTTTCTGGCTCCTTTCTGTAACTCTTCCATTTTAAGTGAGGAGTGCCCAAAAGTTTCAGTTTATTCTTACTGAAAGATGGCAGCCAATATTACAGTATATGCTAAGCCAATCCCTGTTAAACATATGTATATTATATCTAGCCGTTGTGTTGGGACTTTACAGAAGCCTTCAGCAAAGGCTCCTAGCCAGTATGAGTAAAAATGCATTCAGTTATGCTCTTCTGCGATCTGGATTTGGAGGAAAATTCAATTCTTAGAACTGCTACAGCACCACGGTCATCTGTTAGTCAGGCCATTATCATTGCAATATCATGGACGAAAAGAAAGAAAAAAAGCTGGCCAAGACTGCAGCAGTAAAGGAGACAGTTTCACTGTCTTTCTGATAAGCTGCTCTTGTTGGGCACTTTGTTCAAAGCTCATGGTACTTCTCCTCTGTTCTTCTTCTTCCTAAAAGACATCATCAACTTTCCTGTTGTGTTGAGCAGAGGGTGCTCAGCTCTGTGTGTCCTGCCCAGGTCTCTGTTTGCGAGGCTCCCGGGAGGGAAGGTGACACTCTGTCTCCATGCAGCTGCTGAAGAAGAGGAGGCACAGGCAAGAAGCAGTAGGCATGGATGCTCCTATTGCCAGCAAACAGATGATACAAGTGAACACGGGTGCGTTAGTGCTACTGCAAGGGAAGGCCCTGTCTCTTCTCTACTACGTATGTGCCATTCAATGAAACAAAATGTATGAGAAATAGCATGTATGAAAGGCTTTGTATTCATAGCATGTGCCCTCTAAAGCCTAGAATAAATTATATTCACAGTCTACACAAGGATTGCCTGAGACTACGACAAGAAGGACCTTGGGATGGAAGTAACTTGTCTGGAGAAGAAAGGATAGAAATTCAGTACTTTCCGTAATATTGCTCTTCACTAGCAGCCACTGTTTTTAACTTCCATTTAAACTCCATTCAAGAGATCACAGGTGAACAAAAATTCCGAGGGATACAGAGTTTCAGATAATAGGTTATCAAACTGAACAGAAGGGAACTGGTGTATGCATGATGGAAAAGTATATTCATTTTTCCAAAGTAAGGAATACGTGATGAGTGGTAGGATGACTGGCAGTGCCAAGTAGTGACTGCCAAACAAAGGTGTGTAAAGACAGTGACAAACATTATGGAAGACACTATGAAGAATACATAAGATAACAGCAGTCAATAGTGTAGGTTGAAAGAACTGGAGACAAATAGAATACAGGAAGCCGCCAGCTTACCTAAGGATTTGCCTATACTGCTGAGTAAGAGGACATGAAGGGCCAACTCCTGGAAAAGAAGGGGGATCCTTAAGCAACATAACCACAGGACTAGGCCAGGAGAACGACCTCTTAGAGACAGAGGGGCGTGCTACCTGCAGTGATTATTGAGATGTAGAAATGATCAAAAGGTGATAAAAAGGAAGAATCAGGATTAGAAACAGCATGTTTCTAATGTGTAGAACAGAGTGTTTAGGAAAGGAAAGTAAAAATCAAGGAGATGGGCATGGACAGAGTATCCTTGAGTGTGCCAGAAATAAAGAATGGTGTAGACTTTATCTTGGGGTCTTAATGTTTCCTAGTCATCAGAATTGACTTGGATATGGACAGAGATCTTTGCCACACACACACAAGCAAGCAGTTAAAATAAAATAAATACTTCTGAGGGATTTAAAAAGCAAATAGAAAGCATTCAGTTTCCTTTGCTGAGAGTAAAGGGACTGATGAGCAGGAGTATCAAGGTCAGGGATAATGTGACCACTGACATCTTCTAAATAAAATTATACAGTTCCAAGGAACTGAAACACAGCTGAAGTTTTGTTAGCCACATAAAGAGTGTGAAAGAAAGTAGTGGGACTGCTGTTCAGCAGAGATGCAAGTCATATTTAATATTGTCTAGATGTGGGCCCAAGGATGAAGTACTCTCTGTTTTCATTACGGATAATGCAGTTGCTGGGGACAAGGGCAACATGCCTACTGAGACTGAATAGAGTGGCAGACAACTACTGTTCCAGTCAAAGAAACGTAAGTTAGATAAGGGGGGAAAAAAACAAGCAAGTGAACAACATGCATGCACAGGAACCTGCTTGTAATTTTGGTCCTGTAAGCCGTAATTTCTGTGACAATTCATATCAATGTAACTGATACTACTTAAATGGATATAATTATTTAAAAATCAGCACATTAATGAAGGATATTGTTTTATGTTCCATTATAAGTTTCTAACCATTTTCTACTACCTCAATGACAACAGAGATAGGTAGACGAAGAATTTCCATTTGCTAAGTAAGTCAGGGGCTCCATATTTACTTGAAACTTTCTGTGGACACTGAAATACATTGCTTTTCATAACTTTGGTTGCTAGAATATAACAGAAATAAGTAACAGCACTTCTGTAAGCAGCACTCCACTGTACAATCTTACATAAACATATAATCTGTACAAAGGGAATTTTCACCCAAATAAACTTTAAAACACTATTCATATGAGGTATTATTCAATAGGAAAAAAAATATCCATTAAAGTGATGCAAATCATGTTCTCTCAATAGCTGGACCAGATAGGATGCCAGTTATTGATTTAGTCTGGGATACCGGAATACTAAATCTTCTGCTGTATCCAGGCACAGTATATCTTTCAGAACTCTCATAGTGATTTATTTTTTATGTTTAAAAAATAAGAATCCTATTTAAGAGCAGAGACCCATATTCACATAACCATATTCTGTTTAGTTACTGAGAGAAATTACTGGCTTATGCTGAAATTTCCTATCTAAGTATTGTCTTTTAGATTTAATACTTTTTCCATTGGTGTCCTCCAGGCATTGAAGCACTTGTGCCTCTCCAGTGTGATTTGATGACTTGCCTGAACATAGGCCTAATTTTTCCAGCTGTTTCAGAACTGTTTCATATGTGAATTTACTATCTTGTAAAATATTTCCAAATAGAAAGGTCAAGCGTCTCACTACACAATGGTGGGATAGGTAAAAAGGACAATGACTGAGGACGTTTGCTTGCTGAAGTCAGTCAGGGGGAGTGTAAGTGCGACCTTGGTCCCACAAACAACATTTCATCTAATATAAATCAATATAATAGCTATTTCTCCTACAATGAATGTTGTAAGAATAATAGAATAGGTTTTTTTTTGAAGCGTGAGGTCAGAACCACCCCCTAATAAATACTGTGCAATTGGTAAGTACTTTTAGTGTGCTGAATGACCCTCATGTGTTCAGTTACATTTCCTCTGTCTATTCTGTGACCAAGAGGTTTCAGAATGAAGTGGGTCTCCTTGACTTGGCAGACTTCTGTCTTATTAGCACCAACAAACATGTTCTAAATGGTGTCTGAGCAAGGTATAGCTGAGGCACTAGCACCAAGCTTCCCAAATTTGCTTTAAAAAAAATCAAGGTATTTGGCAGGAATGTTTCAAGATACTTCAAAATATAAGATAATAATCTCATTAACACTATATGTGATATATTCTTCAAATAATGAAGATGAGTATTCTCCATTTATAGTAGACTAAACCAGAATTATGCACACAGATAATCAGAGTTCTCAGAGTCCAAATTACGTCCTTGAGTATTCTTGGAGGGTATACAACTCTTACCATCTAGCCCATAAAGCTACATTTTAAGAAGTTACTGTCTTCTGCTGCTTACTCTGCTCCTTGTCTAAAAGTTTCTACATAAGATTTGTCCATCTGCAGGGCACTAGTGATGACAAAGACTGTATCTAAAATGGCTTCTGGATTATTCAGAAGTTGTCTGTTAAGGCACTAACATCTAAATTAACTTGGTTGGATTCTCAGAAATGAGATGTGAAATCTCAGTGGAGACAAAAGATTGAACACCACAAAGGACTTTATAGATCATGAAATACTGCCAGAAAGCACATGCAAAAGACCAGTGCAACTCTGGGATCAGATCATTTTGTGTATAGTTCTAAAACAGAGTATGTGGTAAGGAGCCATGTGGCCAGGATGCAAGATTGGTCAGGAGAGACAGATGACAACCTCACACTTACTGGGAACATGAAGCCTTACCTGAGAATAATGAAAAGGCAGCATCAGCTTGCAAAATGAGAATACCCATATTCTTCTATTTGTAGCTATAACTCATTCAAATCAAGGCATGATCTAAAATAATTGCAAAGTATTTTCTTCATCTTTTTCACAGCCTCAATATATCATATTGTAGTAAGAGTTAACACAACTAAAGCAGTGAAAACTCTCAGTATTTTACTATTTGTTTCTTGTTTTCATTGGCATATTGCTACCATTGTAGTGAAACTAAATAATATTTTTTTTCTTTTTTGTTATTGTTTACAAGAGATATCTAGTGTTACCTGTACTAAATGCCAAAAAAAGCATAGGTCAGAATGAAAATAAAATAGTGATTTCTAATAGACATTTTTATTTGATTTTCAGGTTTTGAGTTCTTAGATCAGATTTGGGTCACATTTCTGTACTGCTGTGAGGGACAGAAGTGCTAAAAGCAGCAGAAGAAATAATCTAGAAATTCTTATGTAATTAAAAGACTCCAGAAGGGGATTTAAGGAAAATAACAGTAACGACAAACTTGCAATAAAACTGTGAGAGCTGACAATAATTAATTTCCTTTTTTGAGGGAAAAAAAAAAAGAATGTAATAATGCTTGTCAAATGACTCAAATAGGATGTTACTTATTTATTTTTACACTAGAATTAAAAATAAACTATAGAAACTATAGAAAACTATGTTTTTTGTGAATTTCAAACTGGATATGCTCTGACAACTGCTTGTCCATTCCAAAATGAGTAAGCATGAAAAACTCTCTACTAACCCTTATTGAGTTCAGAACTCAATAAACTTCTTCTACATGTTTAAATCAACTCCTATCTTGTGCACATTACTACGATTCAACTGCTGAGGAATTTAACAGAAACAGTCAAACATATTTATTGAAATTCAGCATTAAAAAAAATCTTAATTTCTGAGAAAATACATTTTGTTTCTGAATTTATTCCAGATTTTACTTGCAGTCTGCATTGTAATACTTCTGTTTATTGAAAAATATGTAATATTTTCTGTGTCTAAAGGAAGCAATTCTGTTGAGTAAAAAGTGTGTCTGAAAACTTAAATCAACAGGCACAGTGTCTCACTTTGTTACTCTAAACTCAACCACAGTAGGAAAGGAAAGTTCAAAGTTACAATTTTGCATCATTGCCAAAATACACAAGCCCTATTTTACCGGATTGAGTCAGTTGAGTCCCACTGTGATGATGGAGTTCAGGCTGCAAGAAGAGTTCATGTTGGACTGACTCTGCAGTACCACCCTAGAATGCAATGTGCAGTATCTGTTTTGTGTTCCCTTGGGCTGAGAATTTATAGCAAACACTGCTTTTGGGAACACTGTTAGCAACTGAAATACTGCAGCACAAAGTGGCCTCCCAGTAACTCTCAGCTACTGCCACAGTGCACACAGATAATAAAAACAGAATCTTATTATTTCATCTAATGCAGTTTCTGAATTGTCAATTTAGGTGATTGTAAGTAACTATAACTTAAATCTGATGGTCAACTGAGACAAATGCAAAGACATCTGGCTTAGAACTTGAAGTAAAAAAATTAACTGAGGCAAAAGGGATATTAAACCAAGATGTCAAAAGCCCCTTATCTTACAGTGGGAGTTGAGAATATTTTCTTCTTAAAAAGCTAGTGCCTGCAAAATAATACATAAGAGTAATACAAGTACATTGACAAAACTAGCAAAAGTGTTTTAATTGCTGCAAATGTTTTTTGACTAAACCACCAATGCTTATATTTTGTTCCAACTTGTTTGTTTTCCTAGGGTCTTTCCCAAGACAGTATGAATGGTTAAACAAAGACCTGAAAATCATATACTTTGGCTCTGTTCTGAGCAGCACCATTGCTGGTTTCTGATTTATGCCCTGTTTAATAACTGTAGCTTTATCAAGGCTACTGCTGTGCACTCTGCTGCGACTTAACCTGATTACACCTTAAAACTCTCCACTACGTGAAAGGAGGTAAGTTATCCTTAAATGTATTTTTCAGCTTGCCTAACATACCTTAAAAATTCTGTTCAAAATTCTTATTATTTCTAAATGACAGAAGCTTAAAATATGGTGTTTTTTTAATTAAAGCTGAAATTCTTACTTAATTCCAGTACTTATTATTTTAATCTGTCTGCAGTCGGAAAATCAGTATGTTTCAGTGCATTGCTCACCAGTGTGCAATATTAAAACATATGAACTGTTGCAAAACTGACTCCTAATATTAAAAATTGGTAGATTCCGAGGCACTTGCATATGTTTGTGGTTCTTCTATTATATACATGTGCATGAATGCAATGATCTGGTAAGAGTAAAGATGTGTAGGTGTATGTTCCCAGCTGCCATCCCTAGGGCTAGGGAGAGTCTCCTCTATGTCCTCTGCATACTGTATAAAGTTTGGGTGGTCATGGACCACTCCTTGGGTTAAGAAGGGTATCTTGTCTTACTTCATTGAGGCTGGGTGGCCATGTACTCTTCACACCCTCTTTCAGGGGGATGGAACTCAGCTCTTCATTTTCCATGCAACCCTTCCACAAACAGGTGACTCTCCCAGTTAGCCTATGACACAGGCTACACACCACATGCAAAGTCAAAGGTCAGCTGCTTCCTGTGTTTTAATTTCAACAAGAAACAAAATCAGAATGAAATAAGCAAGTCCCAAGGCTCAGCTAAACTGACCTCCTCATTTTACCACAACACAGAATCAATCTCCCACTGCCAGGACAACCAGACCCTGGCATCCGTTTCCTCCTCGTAATTACCTCCAGCTGCTGGTCCCTCCCTCCACTAGATTGCTGGCAGGTGCTACGGGGTGGGGCAGGCTTCATCCCCATAACCAGGACACTGCTAACCACCTCCTTCCTCTGTGCTTTGTTCTGTTGACATGCCCTAACCTATGTTAGTGATTTGTGCTTTCACTGCTTTGAAGGGTGCTGTGCCATGGTCTGTGACCTCATTCAAGAGGCAGTGAAGAACCTCGGCCTTCCTAATTGCAAAGATAAGCGGAAAACTGACTCCCAAGGCAATGTTTGAGACACCTCTAGTAGGACTCTGTAGAAACCTGGAGGAATGTAACCTGTTTGTTGATTATATATTCAGCCTATACACAAGTCATAGTATGTAGTAGAGATGTAGTAAACCAAAGCAAACTTCCCCACAAAGCTACATCCAAAGAAATTTTGATACATTTCAGGAAGATCTTTGGTTCTCACTCTTGTCTTCTCAGAGCAGATCAGACCCCTGCTACTCTCTTCCCTCCTCATGAGGTGAAAATGACTTTTTCTATGAAGTGAGAAGTGAGTCAAACTATTGGTGGAACTCCAGGTCTCTATGTCAGGAAATCTAGGCCCTCATCCTGACTTTTTCCAGCTCTGATTTTCTAACTACGCAAATTCAGCTGTGTATGATATAATGGTAGGAATGAGGTCTGAAGCAGTATCTTTTATTAGATGCATTTAGGGAAAAAAAAACAAACAACCAAACAAACCAAACAACTAGTTTTGGTCAAGTGCCTTTTTTACCAATTCACTCCATCTAAATGGCCTTCCTTTCTCTCAGTTATGCCAGGTAGACTTATGTTAGATACTACTTCTCACTACAGACTTTGCCATTTTTATATCCCAAAACTATTCTCAAAACTGTGAAGTCTTCTGCAGCCCTGAATGCATACATAAGCTGCCTTGTAGCTAGCCATTTAAAAACAACCTCTAAAAAACCAAACCCACGTAACAAAATCTCCAGAAACCTGGATTGAAATTAAATATGCTTTTTGCATTGTCTATGCAAGATATAACATATTTCCAGGATTATAATATGCTCCTGAGAAACACATAAATTATAAAAATATCAAGGACATTGTCAAAAACTGCTAGAAATAATTTCAGCAATTTTGTCTTCCTTTGCTCACCATAGCTGAAAAGCATATTCCAGAAAGCACCTGTTTGATGATTCTATATCCTACCAAACTACTGGTGATGTACAAGAATAGTTAATATAAAAATTCTAGGAGATATGCAAATTCTTCAATAGAAAACATTAACACTTCCAGTTAAAGTCAGAATAGTAATGACAACTTTCATTTGAAAGAAAATGAGAATTCTCTATCATGTATTTATGTTTGTGACTTCTAATAATGAAGTATTGGGGGTTGCCACAGTGGATGGAATAATACTTTATTTCATCCTTAGAAAGGGAGAAGAAATAGAAATTATGGAATCAGAAGTAACTACAACGTTATTTGTACTATGGACATATTTCAAAGAAAGATATGGAATTTCCCAACCAACCAAAACCAGTAATGCTTTTTGCCACTGAGGCAACTTAGAGAGCACTTTTATTTGTGGCATTCTTACAGGCACTCTAAGTGACAAAAGCCATAGCTTATAGATTTCAATTGTGTGATCTAATAGAGTTCTTACAAGTGGAAAAGACACAAAAATTGTTTGCATACTCAAGAGCTGTGTATGAGGAAAATTTCCTGTGTTGACACAACTCAAACTGAATGTTGTTTCATTTGAAAAAAGTTAAATCCTAAGGGAAATATTTAGGCTTGGAAGAATTCTGCTTAACAGTGTCATACATCTGATAGCTGTAAATGCAGGTGTTCCAAAATACAGAGGCTTGGGAGAAAGATAACGCACAAAATTCTCCAAAACAAGGCGAAGTCTCCTGATTCATGAAAACTTGCCAACTGCATGTTTTAGGTTTTCTGAAATAGTCTAAGAATTATCATGAATCCTTGGGAATGTTTGGGTTAATTAGAAATTTTATATAAAGAGCCAGCTTACAAAATGGCAGGAAAATAAATGTGAAGATGATTAAACTGTATACAAAACATTTATGTCCATAAAATGAGTATCTGGCAATGCGAAGTGTTGCTTGTGTGCTCATTGTGGTAACTTATTGTGTCTACAGTAACGGCAATTGCACAAATTTTTCTTTTAAGTTATAAAGTGATTGGAATTGTGTCCTTTTCTTTTGTGTTGTGTCAAGCTGTGAACCTAACCCTTGTAATAACTGAATCTTTTCAGCTAAACTTTGAACGACCTTGTACTTGGAAAATGTTTGCAAATCCCGTTTAGTCATTATAGTTGTTTAGCATCCAAGTACATTGCTTTCAAAGTAAGGCTAGCTTCTCATCACCCATGTGTAATAGAGAACAAATGGTCAAGGGGACACTGATAAAAATATTGGGAAACAGAAGAAAAGTAAAAAAGAAGAGCCATTAAAAGGAGGGGATGTGGAAAAAGTAAAGACTACATATTACATAGTGACTGGGTAATGTAAGACAAGAATTAAAACCCCTTCAAATCAAAGATAAAGATAAAAACATATATTTATCAGAATTATGACTGGACGGTCATGGTTAAGTGAACATGTAATAACAAAGAAATAACTGAAAGTGTAAGATCATGAACATAAGATGATACGGTATACAATGAACAATGAGCAGCAATAAAAATTATAAAGGATGTTCTAATGAGAGACATGGCATGGATCAGGTAATTGAACCTCATTACATCTCCATATAACAGGACAGAGAATACTCAAATGTAGTCTGTCACCTTTAAATTTACATTTGTAATTGCACAGATAATAATTGCAGTCATAATAAAATACTTTAATACACAGTTATACAAAATTAGATATTTTCGTCTGGAGTAGTCACTTTCTTCTTTTGATAAGGGACTCTAGAGCTCCACGTGCTGCAGAAAATGACTTTCACACACAAAGCCATCATCACGGATGCTTGAATGTTTGTCAGGGCCACTGGTGGAAGGTTTGGACCTTGGAATACATATTATAATTTGCATGATATGTAAACCTCCTTTGTTCCTCTGCATGCACATACAGGAAGCAATTTATTTCTTCTCCTAGTGGTGCATTGAGGGAAACTTTCCCAAAATCTGTGCAGAAGTTACAATGGAGAAAACATACTTCTGTATAAAAACGTGTATGATATTCCTAGAGCAAGATACTGACATGACAATTCAATTGGTGCTCACTTCCAGGCTAAAAAATGTCTTGCTCTCATGTTTCATTTTTTTTTTTCATTCACTGGCTTGGGGAAAAAAAAAAAAAAAAAAATCAAGTCTTTTTACGAGTATTATGCTTCCCATGCAGGCTACAGGAAACACGCAAAGATTTGCTCTGGCAACACTGTTTAACCCTTTATTTCAAAACCAATACTCTGCATATCCTTATCCTAAATCCAGCACATTTATGTAGCAGCACCAACCCAAATATTTCATGCACTGTTAACAGCTGGACCTTTCACACCTTTCTTAGCCTTTGGTTGTAGGCTCTCAAATACAATGATGGAAATTATAAATCTGACTGTGACAGAATTTGGGTGCTTGTGCACACCAAAGCCTACTCTATAAAAACAGGTTTCTGACTCCTGTTCTGCATATTTTAGTACCAAATTGTGGGGTGTGGCAGGGGCTGACAAAGAAAAAAACCAAACCAAAAGTCATGTTACATCTCAAATAAAATGCTGGACCCTCAGCACCTCACAGCCAGAACTATTTGCAACACTCATAGTATCACAACACAGACGTGAGACAACTATGGGTGTTCCTATAGCCCAAGAAGGCCAGCGATCAGCTAGATTTTCCGGCACCCGCAAACAGCTGCGCTCAGCACCTTGGCTGGACGGCAGCTGCTCCTATACCGAGAGTGAAAATAACGCTCAGGCCCCCCCCCGTCAGGCGCTCACACAACGCGTTCGCCCGCGGTGGCGCACCCCCTCAAGACTCCCACACCCCGCGCGCCACAACCGTGCCCACCCGCCCGCTCCAGGCTGCGCCTCACGCACGAGTCACCCAGCGAGGAACCGTTACGACCAACGGCGGCCCGCGGGCGCCTCGCGCACGGCGCATGCGCGACCGTGCCGCTCGGGCGGGCAAATTCAAACCTGCCCCTCTCCCCTGCTCTTTGTCGGAGTAGCAGTTGTGCTGACGTCATTGCACCGCGTCCTTCATTCTCTGCGGTTTCCGGCGCTCGCCCGTGCGGTAAGTGCAGCTGAGAGGGGGAAAGTTTTCATTTGTGTGATTTACGGCACCGGTTCTCTGCCCTTTCCCACAGGAGCGGGCGAGCAGGGGCTTGGCGGACCCTCTTCTCCCCTGTCCTCTGTGGAGGGGGCGAGAGGCTTTAGCTACAACAAGGCCGGCGATGGCTTCGGGAAGCGCAGAGGCACTGCAGGTGGCAGAGCTGAAGGGACAGCTGCGGCGTCTGGTGGAGGAGCTGAGCCGCTGCCAGGTACCTGAAAGAGGGGCCGTTCTCTTGAGCTGCGGTGAGGGGAGGCCCGGAGCGGCACGGCTGTGGTCGGGCGGGCACGTCCCTCCCCCTCGGAGGCCTGTGCTCCCCGCACACGCCACTGGGAACGTCCGTTTCTGGAGGACGATGAGGGCAAGGTGGAGTAGAGCCTCAGGTTCCCGGCGGACGGCCGAACAGCCGCCGTGGCGGTCCCCGGAGCGGGAGGAGTCCCCTCAGCGGTGGGGCGCACACCTGTTGGGCCGCTGTGGCGGCGGGTCTCGAGTCCGGCGTGGAGCCCCGCGACTACTCTGCCAGCGGGAGCCCTGTATGCGCCGGCCTGCAGCTCCACCCGGTGAATTAAACTGGCCCTGGTCTCAGTCTGGCTTAAACGAAACCACTTTGTCTGAAAACCTACCACCGTCAAGAAGCCACCGTTTGTTTACTTGATGTGTAACGGCAACAGTACTGAGGTGCTGCCTTGTGCAGTTTCTGGGCAAATGAACTAACAGAGGGTTTATAGAAACGTAGGTCTTGAAGAAACATTTAGAGGTCGTTTAGTCTTCAGCCTACCTTGTAGCAGGATTAAGTGTACCCATGTAGTTTCTGGAAGGGAGGACTCTTAGTAATTGCAGTTGAGCTTTCACAAATTACCCTAGACTGTCTCCTTATGACCTCCCTTCACAGGTACACTTCCCTCATTCTTCCAATTGGTCGTTCATCTCATATCGTTAGGTCTATTTCATGAAAATAACGATGTTGGTAAGATGAGATCTTGTCGTAGAAGTCTATGTTAATTCTTTGCCAAACAAGTCGTAGGGCAGAGAGGAAGGTGACATCTGATGCTGTGGTTACTTTCTCACTTGCTTCGTGGTAGCCAGAACAGCATTTTTTCTTGTGGGACATGGTCTGGTTAAAGCCACAAAGGCCTGGGCTGACATAGTCATGTCTGTGAACAGAAAATACTGACTGTGGTAGAGTTAGTGGCAGTTTGTTGTTTCAGGCAGCACTAGTAAACCTTGCAACTGGCATTGGATTTCTGCTATGGGAAGAATCCATGCTTTTTGCTAAAACATGTTGCATGGGAGAGCTATTGAGAGAGTGAGCTGTCAATAAAAGTCCTGTTTAGAAATACCGAACAATGAAGAGTTTGGGGGTATCTTAAATGTCTTGTGGGAGAAGTTTGAAAAACTCTTTATAGTGGGAATTTAGTTAGTTTCCTCTTCTCGATATGCAGATGTGCAGTATCAGATAAAATTTGGTAGAGGCAGAAGGAAGGCCCTGGGCTCTGCTCATTTGCTAGTTGAACAAAAATTATACATCACTAAAATTTAGTAGCATAAAGTATTTTTGAAGTAAATAGTACAAATATGAATTTCTAATTACTTTGATAGTGTAACTTGATGCACACAAATTATAGTAAAGGATCTGATTTCCCCTTCAGATTTGTTCAATTACATGCGCATTTCAACTTGTTCCTTGATAAACCCATTCCACTAATTTTGAAGTCAGCAGCCAAAAAATATTTTAGAATGTATTTCTTTTAAGTCTGATGCATATTATCTTGCTATTCTTGTATCATTGTCTTGAAACAGATCATACAGTTTTCTGGGAGGGAAGCAAGTGAAAAAACATCAAAGTAGTTCCTGTATTTAAAAACAGCATCCAGTCAGTGTTCTACATAAACTCTCTAGCTCTAAGTAGAACCTAATGCAAGCCATCCTTAAAACAACAGAGGTTGCAAGTATTCAGGATTTATTTCAGGTTATTAATAAAAAGGAAAGTGAAGCTGTAATCTGTCAGCAAAGGTTTATCTCTGAAAGCACTGCAGTATAGACATATACATTCTTTACCATGTTACTAATCCATGTAGGTAACAATGTAGAAATTAAGCATGCATATGTTACTTAAAAAATTGGGAAACTGGATTTTAATAAGTAAAGGAGGTGATAACCCAGTCAATTATGCAGCTTTTTCAAATTCAATTTATATAATTATTCCTTTTTTTTTAAAGTTCTGTGATGATACTCTGCATTTGAATAGGAGCTAAAGTAGACTTCACTAAAATTCTTCAGCTGGCTTAAAAATCAACTGGTAAAATTATTCAGGAATGGTTAGTCTGTTTTAAATTCATATTTCACATGAAAACTTCGTGCAAAGACAAGGCATTTGAAAACATAAACAGTTATATGGGCAATGCTAATGCTGTGCTCTACTAATTTCTTCAGTGTTGAACTACAGAGTTTTTACTGATCAAATAATTACTTTAGTGGTAGTATATTTCACCTAGTGTGATTTCCTTAGTTTCATTTCCATGCAAGATATTGTATTTTGTCTTAACTTGTCACTTAGCTTTTGTAGGTCTTGTTAATCAGAATCATGAAACTATTTAAGTTGGAACAAATCTCTTGAGAGTATCAGTTCCACCCAGTCCTAGAAGGGGTTTCTTAGGGTGGTGTCCAGTCAGGTTTGAGTATTTCCGTGGCTGGAGACTGCAATTTCCCAGGGCAGTCTGTGCCAGCATGTGAAGATTCTCATGATAAAAGTCAGGTTCTGCTGAGATTTCCCTTGTCTTCTGTTCTGTTGGGTATTGTTATATCTTTTGGAGACTAC
Source organism: Agapornis roseicollis (assembly GCA_002631895.1). Taxonomy (NCBI): domain Eukaryota; kingdom Metazoa; phylum Chordata; class Aves; order Psittaciformes; family Psittacidae; genus Agapornis; species Agapornis roseicollis. The sequence continues at coordinate 42,854 of NDXB01001133.1, read as the reverse complement.
CTTAGCCTGCTTTCTGGATAGAAATTTATGTAAATGTCTTAGAAAAAGACATTAGTAAGAGGGTGTTATCTTTTAATCCAGCAACTGGATAAAATTGCCTAGAGTTTTTTTTCTTTTTCTAATTCTAAGAAGCTCACAGATACAGAAAGTGCATTTCTGAAACAGACTCCCTAACTGAAATAGTTAAACTGAGAAAGTTTCATAGTATACAAACTAAAGGATTAGCCTGAAGTATTTTTTCAGTACTAGCCTCTTCACTAGGATAATATTTTTTTCCAAAGAAAAGAAAAAACAACCATTTATTGAGCAACTGGGGCTGAAAGTTTTAACTTATTTTAGGGAGCACTAAAAGAGGTTATATAAATAGAGATGTGTATATCCAACAGATGTATATATTTGGCAAGTTTTTTTTTGACTTATCCACACCTCACTGGCCTACTACTTTCACTGTCATATAAACCGCGCTTCCAAAATGAAGTTTCTCCACTGGAAGCTGTTGATGATGTGGAGTCCACTGGCTAAATATATGGCAGTCTTCTTTGGCTAGTGAAGCTCCTGAGTTTTAATGGAAGTACGTGCATGCTAGCTTTGTTCTAACCACAGGTATTCCAGGCATCTACTTTTGGCCATTGTCTCTTTTCTGCAACAGAATCCTAGAGTATCTGACCCTTTTTCATCTGGACTGGTGGCCTTTATGTTCAAAACAAGGTACTTTTTCTTCTTAAGCTAACATTTCCCACCATTTAAAGGTGCTTAAAGAGTCAAGAAAGATAATTTGAATTTTTTTTTTTTCTCTGCCCATTCATTCCTAAAGGTAAGATACTGCTGGTGAGTTGATCGCAGCATCCTAGGCTAACAGTATTTAGTATTTTTTCAAACACTAATACTAATGCTAAAGACATCGTGAGAGCTTGAATCATAGTAAGCGAGATCATGGAGGAGGTCCTGTTAAAAGCTTGACAATTTTTTTTGCAGTCACTCTGTGAAACTATTGTTTTCTTGTAATTGTGTGATGGAATTTGAAAACATTTGCCCAATTTGAAAATGAATTTCCAAAATAAGAAAATAGGCCAAAGCTCCCAAATGATCTGCTGAGGAGACTTGTATAAAGCTGAGAGAATGAAAAATAAATCAAAATTATATTTGCTTCTGTATTATGCTGTTTTGAGAAAATTATTGTTGTGTCTGTGGTAGAGCATTGTATGATTATTTTGATAGCAACTTAAAAAATAACTTATAATTTCAATGTTCCTCTTTACTAATTTTACTTGAGAATTACTTAAGTAATTGAATATTTTTTCTGAAAGCAACTGCAAAGGAAACATGGATTTTTTTTTTTGATTTTTTTTTTTTTGGTCTGGGGTATTTTTTGTTTGTTTCCTTTGAGATCTTGTTGCTCCATTTCTCTGAGTGGCTTAACATTGCTGGGGAGCAGTGAAAAGGCAAAGGTGAAACAANTGAAAGCAACTGCAAAGGAAACATGTTTTTTTTTTTTTGATTTTTTTTTTTTTGGTCTGGGGTATTTTTTGTTTGTTTCCTTTGAGATCTTGTTGCTCCATTTCTCTGAGTGGCTTAACATTGCTGGGGAGCAGTGAAAAGGCAAAGGTGAAACAAAGTTATGAAATGACTACACTCTGTTACTTGCTTTAACTTCTGCATTCTATTTTAGGGTTTCATGCTGTTGCCTTCCACCTTAATATCTCAAGACCTTTCCATGGAAAATCTTCAACACCTATGATGTTACTGTTCCCAGGAGTTTTTGGCTTTGTTTGGTGTTTAAAAGACCTGGCAAATGTTTTACCCTTGCCTTTTTTTTCTCCTGTGACTCCATACTTTGGGGGAAGGGCAGATGGAGGTGATGTTTTTGCAAGCATAGTTGCCCCTGGAAAAGGAAATCACAATGGTTTGTGTCTTTTTTTTTTTTTTTTT
>NDXB01001133.1:28076-40806 GCA_002631895.1 Agapornis roseicollis | reverse complement strand
CTTTTAATATGTATTTTTTTTTTTTTTTTTTTTTTTTTTTTTTTTTTTTTATAGGGAGAATGATTTACTATATCTCTGAAAGCTCATTCTGTGGAATTTCTGGGCCAAGAGTGTTTTTCTTTAGCTTTTGTAAGCTTTTTCTTTAATCTTGTGCAGTTTTTTAGACCACCTGGTGATTCTGTATTTTAAGAATCAATTTATAGCATATACCAGGGTTGGTTTCTTGCAGTCCATTTTTTGATGGAAGATTTTCATTTGGTGCAAAATACTATGCATTCTTAAAGCAGAGGATGTGTATATGGTGTCCTAATTCTCAGTCTCCTAACTGCTGAAGTAGAGACAGTATCATGCCCCTCATTCTGTAACTAAAAAAAGACAGGATGCCTTTTTTATAGTATCCTGTGGTGGGAAGGATTCATTAAATCCTTACTTTGAACAGGATGCTCTGATTTGAGACTGGGTTTTCTACATCCAGTTAAGTATCTTATGTTGCTGCATATACAGTTGGTTGGAAGAAGCAGGTGTGCATTCTGTTTTTGCATATTCTCTTTGTGATATCCACAAAAGTATGTTGGTTCGACACAGCTTCCTTTCTTCTTTTCTAGCCTAGGATGTCTTCCTTTATTTCTGAATGTGCTGATTTAGGTTCAAACAAGTGTCTTAGCAATTTACCCATTATTACATTAAAAAAACTTCAGCAGTCTTTATTTATTGCAGCTTTGATTTCAAAGGTAACATGGCATCTCTTGCTGCTAAAATAAGGAGTTCTTTTCTTCATTGAGGACTTTGTTCTAACTTTATGATTCTGCAAAAACTGAGAGTACCCTGTCTTTTTTTCTGCAGTTATATATACAGCTTTTAGGGAGCTGTTGTTGTGTTACCTTCTCTAGGTCATATGCTTTTCTTGTCAATGATGGTTATAGCACCTTCTCCTTTTCTGTACCAGAAATTTATAGGTGTATATACCTGTGACTAACAGGTCTCTCAAGCACACCATTACAAAGTACTCTGCACAGTTTATATACCTGACTTGGAAGGTACAGTCAGTTAGCTGCCAGTGGTTTGCAGGCCACTGACATTTAGTCAAAGAAACCATACTGCTGCTTACAGTTTTCAGTTTACAAAGGCACTTTGTAAAAACCAGAGAATTCTCCATTAATCAAGAAGTATGTGTATCTTTAAGTGTTTTTGGGTAGAGGAGGGACAGGAAAGGTGAGTTTACTTTGTGGAAAATGGAGTGACAGAGGTTTCATCTGCTGCTGGCTTTGTTTCATGTTTTATGTTTCCAGCTTACTGTGAAAAGATGCATATAGACTTGTTCTCATGGTCTTGCATTATTTTATATGCTGTGTTCGCAGACAACACCCAGTATTCTGGTCAGCTGGATTTTCTTGTTTTGATCACTTTGTGGGTCTGAGAGGTATGTAAAATATTCTATTTGGTGTTACTGGCATTGGTAACAGATAAATTGCTACAACAAACTTATGAAAAATACTTCATTAACTGGAGAAACAGATCCATTCTTTTAATTTAATATCCAGGACACCCATTGAAAATAGTGTAGGCATAGTAACATTGACTTATAAGTGGTTTTACCCTCTCCCATTATTTACAAGTAAATATAAAATATATTAAGTAACAACATGGCATTGTTTCATGATACATGAATAGCTATTTGAGGTGCATGTTGATTGTATTGATATTAGGAGTATTTTTAAATAAATAGCTAAGAATTGAAACTAATATTAAAAAGCCATAGTTCTTCCTTAGCGTTGTGTTTTTATGTTGAGTTGATTCTTATTAATCTGATTTTGTGACTAAAATTTTAATATTTGTAAACTAGCAGAATGAGATTTTGAGTACGGTAGTATTTCTTCTGGAGAAACTGTTGATACCTGTACTGTTCTTTCAAAATGGGTCAAAGTGTTCAGTGTTCCCATTCTTTAAATACTAATTTCTTATATTACTGATTAAGGCAAGACCATGTATTTATTGGTGCCAAGGGATGCCAGCTGTTTAGTGCTTTGGGTTGGGTTTTTTTTTTTTTGATTGTGTTTTTATTGTTTTTTGGGGTTTTTTGGGGTTTTTTTTTTTGTTTATTTTATACTCTTAAAATTTGCCATAAGGAGTCTAAATCACATGAGTCTGATTAGTACAGGTGTTGTTAATAAAGGCCTTATCTTCATGTATTATAGACAGAAATATTGTTATTGAATAGCTGTTTATTTTCTTTTGCTTTTTTAATTTTGACAAATATTAGTTAACTAGAATTGACTTTTGCATAGATGATCTTCTGAAAAACACTTGTTTGGAATGTTCGAGTAAAATTGAAGATGAATTGAGAGTGAGATTCTTAATAAAGCGCTTAACTTATTTGCAGTATGTCTGTATGTGGATATTTGAATTGCCCCCAGCATGTGAGTGGGAATCTAAAATTTGATATAGAGATAAGTATCATAGAATGGTTTGGGTTGGAAAGGACCTTTATAGATCATCTATCCCCCTGCTATACACAGGGATGTCTTTCAGTAGATCAGGTTGCTCAAAGCCCTGTCCAACCTGACTTGTAGTGATGGGACATCCACAACCTTGTTCCAGTGGCCCACCTCTCTGTTTTCCTTTTGACAATCTAAATCTACCCTTTCAGTTTTAAAACTGTTGCCTCTTCTCCTGTTACCACATTGCTTGGTAAAAACTCTGTCTTAAACTGCCTTTTAGGTGTTGGAAGGCTGCAATTGGGTCCCTGAGGAGCCTTATCCCGGCTGAAAAAAAACAATCTTCAGCCTTTCTTCCATCCCTCTGACCATTTTTGTGGGCCTGCTGTGGACCTGTGCTGACAGGACCATTTCAGCACAGGTGCTGATGTCCCCACTGCTGGATGCAGTACTCCAGGTATGGTTTCACAGGAATAGAGAGGGAGAATCATCTTCAGTGACCTACCAGCTGTGTTTCTTTTAATGCAGTTCAGGATACATTTGGCTTTCTGGGCTGCAAGTGCATGTTGCTTGGTCATGTCCAGGTTTTTCTTTCCCACCAGAATATCCAAATACTTCTCCTCAGGGACTCTTCTAAATCAATTAGTTTACCAAGGCTTTACAGAAGTCTAGGTAAAATGACATCCATAGCTCTTCACTTGTCAATGATACCTTTAGGAGGTATTGACTAATGCAGTCAATCAATTGTGTAAGGCCTTTAAGTTGGTCAGGACCAATTTGCCTTTGGTAAGCCATGTTGCTTGTCTCTATGTGCCTTTGCGTCATCCATATGCCCTGACATAGCTTTCAGGAGGATCTGTTCCATGATTTTACTAGGCACTGTGGTCAGTAGTTCCCAGGGTCCTCCTTCTACCCTTTTTAAAAAAGGGTATGGTATTTCCTTTCTTCCAGTCGCTGGGGACTTTGACAGCCGTGAGGTAGGCATGAGTGAAAAGGTACCTTTTATGGGAAGAACAAAACACTGCTGTTTCTCAATAAAGGAATTTGAGTTTTGGGTGCAGAGAAGTAGGCTCTTCAGTTTCAGCCCCAAGGAGAATGGCTGTAGAAGGTCTGGTTTTCCCATCAGACTATTTTGGTGCAAAAGGAGGCATGCTGTTCTTAGAGAATGACTTCAGGTAATCTTGTTTGTCTTTGTTATTAAGTGTACACTATTTCAACCATTTTAGGTGCTGTTTAGCTCATGACTTGGAAGATATACAAATACTCTTCTAGCTGTCTACACTTTCACAGGATTTGGAAAGCACTACAGTCATTTCAGGCAGAGTTGATGCAATGAACCCACATCCTACTCGATTAGTCATGGTAATTCAGAGTGAATATACCCAAAGGTATACCTATGGTTATGTTAGCTGTAAAATAAAACTACTTGTGCATTCCTGTATTCTCAAATGCATTGAAAATCACAAATGCATTATGATTATATCAACCTAGAGCATTATATTTAAACAAAAACTAACTCTGAGGCCTATGCTAAAACTTTTAGATTATCCTGTGCTCTCAAATAAGTCACTGAAGTCTTAACTCTCAAAATTATAGCACTTCCAGAAAGCAGTTATGTGACTTGGAAAATTCATGTCCTTTTCCACTCTGCATATCTTCTATTGAAATGATTTGAATGACTATGGTTAATTTTAATTGAAGTAGTTTAGATATTTATAGCTTGAAATGAAAGCTCACAGGTGAGTTATCCTATCCTTGATTTGTAAATGGATTAAAGCAAACCCTTATTTGTGGAACTGAACCCTTTAGCTATCCCTAGTCGTCTCCTCTTAAAAAATAATTCTTACATCAACAAAGTCTGAAGTTTTCAGTGTTAACCACTCAGGAAAAAAAGCAGTTGTTGGTGTAATGGCTGTGCCAGTGAATAAAGGTATGCAAAGAACAAAGGAAGTAGTTGGAGCTGTTCAGTGAGGGTTGCATTGTGTGTCAGAGGTCCACTGTCTGTTAAATTCCCTCTACCATTTAACACATTTTTATATCTGTCCTGTCGTCCTATGATAGTACTGATGTGACATCTGTAATGTTAATTCATTGACTGTGTCATGGTGAGCCAGGAAATAGCTTCTATTTCTTGTCCATTGATGCCACAAGGAATCGGTTATTTACATCAACTGAAAATGTGTAATAAAATTACTCAATTGTGTGCCTTGCTGTCTTTTTAGCACACTGATGGACTAATCTGAGAATCCATTTATGAAATCATTTGTAATGATAACATCTTAGTTAAGTTGTGTAGTATATTTGCTTAGGCCCCTATTACTGCATCAACATTGTAACATGATAACATGGTGTTATTTTTATGGTGCGTGTTCCCTATCAACAGTGTAAGGATGCAGCCTCTTGGGGACTATATGTGTGTATTTGTCTACACACCTTTTACATTCTCTATATAAGTGTAAGTAAAGCAGTATACTATCTTTTTCCATTTTTTTATTCAAAGGTATCTTGATTACCAAATTGTCAACAGAAAAAAAAGATAACAGGAAATTCTTTAAATAGAAAATTAAAGCTGGAAGATATGTTAAACTATTTTTCTAGTATTGTAGCACTACATGTTGATTGCCTACCACTTATACTGCAACATTAAGGAATTGGGAGGAAGTGGGCAAGATACACTTGTGTGCTAATGGCATTTATTTTGAAGCTATCAATCTGCTCAAGTCACATACAGCCTACTTCCAAATCTACCTAGCAGCTATATATAACAGTGCATCCTGTATGTAAGTGACTTTTTTGAACTGAAAATAACCTAATGTTACCTTTAGAGCCTCATGTGTATAAGGTACTAATTTTTCATACAAGGTACTGATCAGTTTTGTCTTCTAGTGACTTTTTAGGTTGCTGAAAAGATAGGTTGTGTAAATTGTGAGAGTATTCTGTGCTGTCTCCATTTGGCAGGACTGGGTGGTTTGTGGAGAGAATAGCTCTTATTCAGTAATACATAACTGGAAAGCACATGTTATTAGAAACACTGGCACATCAGGATCAAGAGAGTCTACACTTGGCAGTATTAATACAGCAGTATTAAGTTTGAAAGTCTTGCGACACATCAAGAAGCAAGTGTATCACTGCATATGAAGAGTATGTGTCAGCTTTATCAAAGGCTGGAGCTCTTTAGTCAGAAGTATGTTAGATGTTAGGGAAGTCCAGAACAATCTATATTAACAAGTTTGTTGCAGATGTTTCAGTACTTGTACTAGCCGTGTTATTTTGTGTTTTTCTTATTCCATTCAATGCAGTGTTTAGCGTTCCTGTACAAATTCTTCCAGCCTGACAGTCATGCATATTTCACTTTGCATTGAACTGCAACTTTATAATACAGAAAATCTTCAGTATCCTCTGTCCTTCCAGCTGTTTTATTTTCCCTTTAGGAGGTATTGACTGACTAAAGCACTAAAATGAGAGTTTGTGTCCTGAGCTTTTTTACCAGTTCATGGGGTTGGGGCTTGCTGGGTAAGAGTTGGATTTTTATTTGTTTGGTTTTGGAGAGTTGTTCTTGGTTTGATTTTTGTTTGTTTTTATTAGTAATTTGTAATGCTGTGAAAGTTTAAGGGGTGATATGAGTGCTACTGATAGTTAACATGCTTTGAAATAAATACAGTGAAGCATCAGTACTCTTCATGGTTTCAGCCTGTAGCTCTGAATATTACCTGAGATTCTGATATGTGAATTTACAATAAAGGAGGAGTTTTTTCTGTTTAATCTTGTTCTCAACACCAGTGCATGATAGACACATAAAGAAATATTAAGCGTACTTGCAGAGTTAATACCCAAATGGTCAATAATGTATAGTTCCTGTGAGCAAAAAAAGAGATACTGCTTGTGCTTTTGGCACTCCTCTTACTGCTAATTAAAAGATTTCTCTATAGCAGTTCAGTGTCATTATTTTAAGAGAATGCCAGCTAATTCTCCTCAAAATATTCTATGTTGAGGCAAATTTTAAGTTTCCATTAGACAGATAAAGGAGGGACTCAGGTTTGGGGTCCAAAGTGACAGTGCTTAAGCCATTGCAACCAACTAGGGCATAAACTACTACTACTACTAACGAAAATAACAAGAGGAGAAAATATAAAACTAAAAGGGAAAACCTAATAAACACAAGTGATGCACAATACAATTGCTCAGCAGCTGCCGCCTGATACCCAGTGTCCTGGGTTCAGCAGTTGCAGTCAGCTTTTCTCCTCCTTAGTAGCTGATGTTTTGACTTAACCCGGGAACAAGGCTGATAAGGCCGATGTTTTTGGTTGTTGCTGAGCGATGTTTGCCCTGACCAAGGACTTTGTGAGCCTCATGCTCTGCCGGGGAGGATGAGGGGCCGGGAGGAAGGAGGGACAGGACTGTACTGACAGGACCAAACTGACCAAAGAGGTATTCCATACCATAGCACATCATGCCCAGGAGGTAACTGGGAGTGATCCGGAAGGCCTAGCTCTCTCGGGGTGGTTGGAAGAGGAGGTCGGTCAGCACTCGGTTGGTGGAGTGTCGTGAGTTATCTGTCGGTAGTTGATGGGATGCTGTATTCTTTTCCTTTATCGTTATTATTATTGGTGGTAGCAGCAGTGATTTGTGTTATACCTTAGTTACTAAACAGTTCTTATCTCGACTTGTGGGAGTTGCGTTCTTTTGATTCTTCCCCCATCTCTCTGGAAGCAGGGGAGGGCAAGAAAGGGGGGTTGAGTGAGTGAATGAGCTGCCTGCTTGGGTCTAAACCACGACACCCAGCCTGACCCAAGCAGTGATTTGGGCCTTCAGGGTGCCTCCCCTCAGTTTATATACTGGGTATGACATGCTGTGGTATGGAATGTACCTTTGGACAGGTGTCCTGTCTCTGCTTCCTTCCAGCTTCTTGTGTTCTTCCTCACTGGCAGAGCATGAAAGACAGAAATGTCCTTGATCAGGTAAGTGCTACCGAGCAACAACTGAAACACTAGTGTGTTACCAGCATTGTTCTCAGCCTAAAACCAAAACACAGCTACTAGCTACTAGGAAGAAAATTAACTTTATCCCAGCTAAAACCAGGATAATGGTGTTTGAAGATTCCTTCCAACCCAAACTATTCTGTGATTGTATTCTTTGATTCTGTGATCAGAGGGGCCATCTCCAAGAGGGATCTTGTAGTAGCCATCTGCTGCCAACCTCCAGACCAAGAAGATAAGGGCACTGAAGTTATATTTGGGCTACTAAAGCAAATTTTAGGTCACAAGGACCTGATTCTTGTTGGTGACTTCAAGAATACCCAGGCATTTGTTGGAAGAACAATACAGCAGTTGGTCATCTGTCAAGTTCCTGGAACGTGCAGAGGATTGCTTCCTCATACCATTGTTTGATGTGCAAACCAGGAATGAAACACTGCAGGACTTCCTTTTAACAAACTGAGAAAATCTGCTTTTTAGTATCTTGGCTTAGTAATAGCCTTGGCTGCAGTGATCACAATGTTGGAGTTTGGGTTCCAACTGAGCATGCTGTAGGCAGGTGCTAAGACACAAGTTTTAGATTTCAGAAAAGCAAACTTAACTTGCTTAGAGCTCAACTGGGAGTGATTCTGTGGGAAGCTTATGTGTGACAGGGGCATACAATGATACTGAAGAGGGACTTACCATCAGGGACTGTAGCAATAGGACAAAGGACAATAGGTTTAAACTTAAACAGGGGAAGTTCAGGTCAAACAAAAGGCAGAAGTTCTTTACTGTGAGGGTGGTGGGGCACTGGAACGGGTTGCCCAAGGGAGTGGTAAATGCTCCGTCCCTGGCAGTACTCAAGGCCAGGTGGTACAGAACCTTGGGAAACATGGCAGGGGGGTTGGAACTAAATGATCTTAAGGTCCTTTCCAACCCAAACTATTCTATGATTCTACAATATATGTCAAAATGGTGCTTGGTGACAGCCAGCAAGGCTTCACTAATGGGAAATCCTGCCTGACCAATTTGGTGGCCTTCTATGATGGAGCTACAGAACTGATGGACAGGGGTAGAGCAGTTGATGTCATCTACCTGGACTTGTGCAAAGTGTTTGGCACTGTCCCATATGACATCCTTGTCTCTAAACTGGAGAGACATCAATTTGATAGGTGGAGCACTCGGTGGATAAAGAACTGGCTGGATGGCTGCGTGCAAAGAGTTGTGGTCAATGGCTCAGTGTCCGGCTGGAGGCCAGTGACGAGTGGTTTCCCTCAGGGATCGATGTTGGGACCGGTCTTATTTAACACTTTGTTGGTGACACGGACAGTGGGATTGAGTGCGCCCTCAGCAAGTTTGCCGATGACACCAAGCTGTGTGGTTGGGTGGATACGCTGGAGGGAAGGAATGCCATCCAGAGGGACCTTGACACGCTTGTGAGGTGGGCTAATGCCAACCTCATGAAGTTCAACCATGCCAAGTGCAAGGTCCTACAGCTGGGTCGGGCTAATCCCAGGCACAGCTACAGGTTGGGCAGAGAAGAGATTGAGAGCAGCCCTGCGAAGAAGGACTTGGGGGTGGTGGTCGATGAGAAAATGAACATGAGCTGGCTTCAGTGTGTGCTTGCAGCCCAGAAAGCCAACCATATCCTGGGCTGCATCAAAAGGAGTGTGACTGACAGGTTGAAGGAGGTGATCGTGCCCCTCTACTCTGCTCTCATGAGACCTCACTTGGAGTACTGTGTGGAGTTCTGGTGTCCTCAGCATAAGAAAGATATGGAGCTGTTGGAACAAGTGCAGAGGAGGGACATGGGGTGCACCTCCCATATGAAGATAGGCTGAGAGAGTTGGGGCTGTTTAGCCTGTAAAAGAGGAGACTGCATGGAGACCTCCTAGCAGCCTTCCAGTATCTGAAGCCATCCTATAGGGATGCTGTGGAAGGACTTTTCATTAGGGACTGTAGTGATAGAACAAGAGATAACGGGTTAAAAGTTAAACAGGGGTGGTTTAGATTGGATATAAGGAAGAAATTCTTTCCTGTTAGGGTGGTGAGATGCTGGGATGGGTTGCCCAGGGAAGTTGTGAATGCTCCATCCCTGGCAGTGTTCAAGGCCTGGTTGGACAGAGCCTTGGGTGGCAGTTTAGTGTGAGGTGTCCCTGCTTATGGCAGGGGGTTTGGAACTAGATCTTAAGGTCCTTTCCAACCCTTACTATTCTATGATTCAAAAATTGGCCACAGATATCAGAACTACAAGAAAGGGTTCTACAGGTACGTAAACACCAAGCAGAGAAAAGGAAAATGTTGTCTGGCACTTAATGAGTCATGAGCAGTGCTGAAAAGGAAACTGCCCTGGCAAAGTTTGCTGATGATACCAGACTGGGTGGGGAAGTAGCACTTTGAAAGGAGAGCCACCCTGCATAAAGACCTGGATAGAGTGGAAGAGTGGGCCAACAAGAACCTTGTCAACAAGAACAGATGTCAGGTCTTGATAAAGAGCTCTGTGAAAACATAATTCAGGGGTGCAGCACAGTCTGCGAGCAGCTCTGTGGAAAGGGAACTCATGGTCCTTGTGGGCAATAAGCTCAACATGAGAGATCCTTGTGCTGCTGTGGCAAAGCAGACCAACAGGATGCTGGGTTACATCAGCAAGGGATAAAGATCCCTTCTCTTCAGCACTATCCCACTCTATTCAGCGCTTGTTAGGCCACACCTGGAATACTGTGTTCAGTTTTGGTCCCTGTATATGTCATGGTTTAAACACAGTTTCTATTTCCCCCCCTACACTTCCTCGCCGTTCCCGAAGGAATGGGAAGGAGAATTGAAGGAATGTACTCCAACAGGTTGAGATAAGAACAGTTCAGTAACTAAGTTATAACACAAACCACTACTGCTACCACCAATAATAATAATGATAAGAAAATGACTAAGGGAAGAGAGTACAATACCACCTGCCGAAAACAAGCCCGACCGGGAAGTGTGTGTCCTTCGGGTAATTTCCCATTACCTCCCCAGACATGATGTGCTGTGGTATGGAATACCTCTTTGGCTAGTTTGGGTCAGGTGTCCTGTCCCTGCTTCCTCCCTGCCAGAGCATGAGACTCAGAAAGTCCTTGGTCAGAATAAACATTACTTAGTGAGAACTGAAAACATCGGTGTTATCAGCGTTGTTCCCAGGCTGAAAGTGAAAACACAAAACTGCATCAGCTACTAAGAAGGAGAAAAAATTGACTGCTACTGCTGAATCCAGGACAGTGTATAAAAAGATGTGAACAGGTTCGGGCATTCCAGAGGAGGGATCACAGGACTGGAAAGCCTGCATATGAGGAAAGGCTAAGAGACCTTGGTTACTTCAGCGTAAAGAAGGGAAGGCTTTGGAAAGACCTTAACACCATGTTCCAGTGTGGCTACAAAGGAGACAGAGACTTTCTTTTTAAAATGAGTTGCTTGGAAAAGACAAGGGGTAATGGGTACAAGTTACTCCTGAAGAGATTTCAACTGGATACGAGGAAAATTTTTCACAATGCGATCAACCAGCTATTGGAATAACTTCCCCAGGGGAGTGTATTCTCCAGTGTTGGACACACTTAAGATTTGGCTGGGCCATCTTGTCTGGAGTGTGCTTTTGCCAAGGAAGGTTAGACCAGGTGATCACAGAATCACGAGGTTGTTGAGGCTAGAAGGGACCTCTGGGGGTCATGTAGTCCAAGCTCCCTGCTCAAGCAAGGTCACCTAGAGTACGTTGATCAGTATTATGTCCAGATGGCTTTTGAGTATCTCCAAGGAAGCAGACTCCACAACCTTCCTGGGTAACCTATCCCAATTCTCAGACACCCTCACAATAAGGCTTTTTGTCATCATTGAGGTCCCCTTCCAACCTGGTATTCTATGATTCTATGAAATAATTGTATGCAATATTGGTACAGTTTTGCATACTCTTGATATCAAATATCCAGAGTGGTATTTATCCTTCAATTTCTTTTCCAAAGTAAATTATTTTGATTTAAGTAAGAATGTATGTTTTTACTTATAAGTCACAGGTATTCTTTGTTTTGTGGCTTACAGTAATGATTAATCAGTCCATGACTTTATTTGCAAGGAAATACTTTAGCTGTAGCTAGTCATGACAATACAGCTTTAGGCAGTGTCTCATCTTATGATTGTCTCTGCTCCTGAGCTTGCAGCTGTTAAAAATCAGTGAGAAAAATCCAATTTGGTTTGTAAAGAATACATTCAAGGCCTAAGGTACTTTTCATTTCTGTATCTTTCAAGTATGATGAAGAGCTAGAATTACTTTCACTGCAGGCTGAGGGAAAATTCCACTTTCCAGAGGATACATAGTGCACTGGTTTTTCTGTCAGAATTCTTCAGTTATAGTGTGCAAACTTGATTGCAGGGTAAACATCTTTATCATTAGATGTGTTGTGAATCTTAGTTTAAATCACATGACATCTGCATTCTGCCTTATGTATATGTTAAGTTCTCAGCTGTTCAAGGTACACTCTTGCTGACCTCTTGAGTTGTTAACTACGCTTGTGTAGGCTGGATCTTCCTTGGGTATGCTGAAGATTGATACATTCCAGGCCTTGACAGCTGCAGTGGTTTTCTGTGCCAACTTTAGACAGTCTAAGCAGCCCTATTTCAAAGAAATCATTTGGCTCCCAAGACCATTCAGGGAACAGCCTTACCAAGTCCATTAATTGAGCCAAGAGCTTAAAACGGCTGTTTAAACTTTTTTTCATTTTAAAACACTAAGAAGTTCTGGCTAATTCTGTTATACAAAATACATGATTACTTATAGATTTAGATGAAACAGTTTTAGTTATTGAAATATTTGTCATTTTAAGAGCATAAAGTCTCATTTTATGGTAACTTACCATTCACTGACTAATGTCTTACTAATGTGTGTTATAAATTTTTTACATCTCCATGTAAACTTTTTATGTAATAGAGTTCATAGGTTTCTAAGTGTAGGTGATGTGGTTCTTTTTTTTCTTCTTTTTAATCCACCGGTAACATGTATTTGAAAACTAATTTGTGTTATTCTCTTGGCAGAAGTCCACTTTGACAGAAAGTTGCTTTGTTTTATGTGCATTTACAGAAATACAGATATGCAGTCCAAGGTATTTTGTCGATCTATATTAGAATATCTGTTGATATAATTGCAGCATTGCTTTATAGTCTTATAGTCCTGTGTGGGCTTATTCACAGGCTGCAGTAGTAACTTATGGAAATTCCACTGATTTTTCACTCATTTCCAGATGACCTGGGAATGGGGAATGTTTTTGTTTGTCTTGTGTGTTTCTTTCTTCTTTTTTTTTTTTTTTTTTTTTTTTTTTTTTT
>NDXB01001133.1:643-27976 GCA_002631895.1 Agapornis roseicollis | reverse complement strand
GTTTTTTTTTTTTTTTTTTTTTTTTTTTTTTTTTTTTTTTTTTTTTTTTTTTTTTTTTTTTTGGACAGTACTTAGTCTGTTCTGTTTAAGTGTTTCTTGGAAGTTTATTTAGTGCACACTGTTGACATTCAACATTCCTTATGGCAAGCAAGCCTTTTTAATGTGCAAGTTAAGATGGCTTTTCATCCTACTTTATCTGCTGTTGTTTCAGTACAGACAGAAATACTGCAGAACTTAGTTACATAAGAAGTGGCAATTTCACTGACATAAGTACAGCTTGGACATGATCTTACTCTTCCTTGAGCAACCTTGAAAGTAGTCTGTGGAATAGGCGCTTTGAGGTTAATCTGAACTGCTTATTCAATTAAAAGAGATCATTTGTGCCTGAGTTCTTGTTAAGAAGACCAATGTTCATTGAAACTTCATATTTTATATAAATTATCACAGGTCAATTTCTGGGAGACATGTGAAAGCTTAGGTAGAAACTAAATTATCAGAGACTCAATACTCAGCAATGCTGTGTACTCAGCAAAAATTACAGGAGGAATGTAAACATTTAACTTTTTGGGTTTTTTTTTTATTGTACATACATTTGTATCTGATTTATTAATTAGGAATTATTCAGTATATGTTATATTAGTTGTCTGTGTTTGTTATTTTTTGTTATGGAAAAATGGTGTGCTTAGAAGCATATATTTGCAAGTTGTTCACTATTCTGTCTTCTGATGCAGTGTGGTGTTCTCCACCTTCAATCTGGAGTGTGTAGGAACCTGCATGGTACAATAACATGTAGCACTGTGCTTGCAGTGACTTGTTATACTTGATAGTGCTTTTTGGAGTTGTGCAGAAGCCTAAATGTCTCAGCTTTTCTAATAAATAAATAAGTAAGCAGAAAATCCAGCAGCTACTTATATGGTCTTGTATAGAGGACAGTAAAGAGAAAAGGTAAGGAAGCATGATGCTAAGAAAATCCAAATCTTTAAACTGGTAAGTAAAACTGAACTCAACAAAACTAATGAGCTCATAAAGCAGCATCAGAAAGTTCGTTTGATTCAAGATTTTTGAGCTTTTACAGGTGAAATACTGTTGACAATATTATATTTGGACTTCTCTGTGCTGTAATGAATGCATGGCCATTAGAATAATTTATTAGTGATTTTAAGTAGCTGAGTGTAAAAATGCACAGTGAATTGTTTATTAAAGATATAAAAAATATTCAAGCACTATTGTCAGTTTTGTTTTGTTCTCCATATTCTGATTAGCTGATATATTTGAATTAAAATTATTTTGGAATTAGTTATGCATAATTTGTTAGAAATAGTGGCTTATTCCTCCAGTATGGTTTAAAAATTTCCTTATACACAAACAATGCCATATAGAGTGAAGAACAACTAGCTTGCTGTCCTTATAAATAATTGGGAAGAAACCACATTCCCATTGCTATTATTCAGTGAGATTTTGTTTAGCTTTTTGTTTCTTCTTTGCCGGGCTCCCAGCATAAATGTGTGGTGATTTGAGATGTTGAAATTACTCAGAATCCATGTTCTGCATAGATACTAACACTTTTTGGAGGCCCTCATCAGTTTTGAAAAACATGTATATTTTTAGTTCTGCTTATGCATCAAAAGGATCAGGTAATGTCTGGTTCACAATGTGTGTATTGTTACTTTCCAGGCAGCATGATAAGGCTTTTTCCGAGATGGTGACTTTTTTGAGAACACATGAAAGAAGTGCACACTTTTTATAGCTTTTCAATCTGGATATGTAGAATCCAGGGTATTAAGTGACATAAGGTGATGGCACACAATGAGAGGCTGTAATTTACAAATTTAAAAAAAAAAAAAAAGATGGTTAGCCATCTTTTTGGCCTGAACTGCATAACCTAATTAATATGGTGCTTACTTTTTGTCCTATGACTTAATTCATAGCTGAAAACCTATTTTTAGCACTTCTACTGAATAAAGACTTGAGTACTGATATGAGGTCATTTGAGTTCATTTTTATGTGATGCATGGCTCAGTTCTGTTGTTACCTTTCTTTAAAAAGTGAATGTAGTCCTGCACTATAGTGTACTGCAGTCCAGTTAATTGCTGTGTTTGCTTGCACACAGCCAGGTCACTTTTGGTTTTGAAGAGTCCCACTGCTAACAGAATTTGGTTAGAGGAAGATTATTTTCCTTTCAAGTATGTTTAAAGAACAGCATATTCTCTTTTTCTTTCTAAATAAAGCTTTTTTAAAATTGTTTTTGTTTGGAAATGCAAAAAATTAAGTCTCAATGTCAACACTATAGAAATTGTGTGCATCCTACAAAGGCAGTTAGATGAAATTTCTCTGTTTTTATGAAAGACAAGCTCTGCTGCAGTTGAAGTTTGCTTAAGCTAATAATAGTCTTGAATTATAGGATCTCTCTGTCTCTGTGTCTATTTACTTTCTAACACAGTTGGAAAGCTAGTCAGATTTGTCAGTTGTGTGCATTTTTACAGTAGGCAGGTAAATTTTTCTGGGTTTACAGTAGTACTTTGATAGGGCATTAAATCTCCATAAAGTTTCCTTCCTTGGTTGAAAAAGTTGATAGCATTTAAAAGTATAAATAGTGTAAACTCAAAATTGCAGTAGTTGAAAGAGGAAGATATTTTTTAAACCAACACACATAAAATGCCTCCTTTCTCATTTGCTTAGTGTTTTTTGTATGTTTCCCTATATTCAGAATATTCTTTCCGCATTACCTTGCTTCTGTATGTGGTTTTAAAAGTCAAAATGTGCGTTTCCAAATTTGAATTGAAAGACACAGCGGAACTTTAAAAAAAAACACACTTTGAGGCTTTCCTCATAAATCATGGAGAATATAGGTACAACCATCTCTCCTATTTCTTCTGCAATCATTGTTAAAGTTTGTTAAATCCGTAGTTCAGTGTTATATTGTGGTATTAATCTTGATAAAATAATTTAGACTCAGTACACTGATAAATCTTGAGAAAAGTCTGCTAGCATTAGAGAGCTCTTCTGATTTCATATTGAAGATAGTCATTGTCTTCTGAAGAAAGAGAAGCATTAAGATGGAGTGATTGTTATGCGCTGGAACTGGTATCACTTGTACAGTTCAAGTCTGCTTTCTAGAAGGCAAAACTGATTGGAAGCAAATGAAAAGCTAAGATAACAAAAACATGAAAAGCAGTTTCTACTTCTGAGATCTACTTTGATCATCCAGTATGTGGTCTTCACTAACTCTTGCGAGATCTGTCAGACTGTAGTGTTGTTAAGCTGTTTGTGTGTTAAAATAGGCTGTGACCAAAGGTGCAATCTGTTATCCTAAAAAAATGAGGAATCAAGAAAATAAGAAATGAAGTTGCAAACCTATGAAGAAACCAAACAGCAGAGGTGAAGTTAGGAATTCAGTTCTTCTGTTTCATTTAATAATTAGAATTAAGATAGAGTTGTGCAGAGATGAGATACTGTGTTGTTTGTTTTGAGGATTTTAGTGGGGCTTTGGTTAACTGATGATCGCTGTGATACCTTAGTAGATTAGGTTTCAGAAGCTTGAGAGAAGAAGGAAGCAGGGAAATAGATAGCTATAGCAGAGTTGGTTAACACCCAAAAAGCTAGTAAAATCTTCACTCCTGTGATTTTCCCTGTTGAATAGACCTAGCTACCAATATGGTGATTTTGGCTTATTAACATCTATTTTTATATTAGGCTTTTTTTAGCAGGTTTGATCTTAAGTCCAGTCCACGGTTTATGTATGTATGCTTTCTTCTTGTTCTTCTTGTCCTCATCTGATTTCCACCCTTTTCCCCCATCCCTCAATATTTTTATATAATTATCACAGTATATGTTTTTAGTTTGTAACATCATGTTGAAGCATTTATTCCAGGCTCAGTGTTTATTAATACAAATTGTGTTCTGCTGCTAGAAGTAGTAGTAATTGGTACAGCAAAAGGCAGCTTTGTTTGAATAATGTCGATATCTGTTGCTTTATGTCATGTTGCATACTCTTTTTGTTGAAAGTCTTTGTCTTCCTTCAAAATTATGAGTGGTTAAAGCTTTTTGTTAAAGGGAACTGTTTGCAGTGGTTTTTTATTCACAGGACAGTGAGTCATTTGTAAGGAATTCTCACTAGAGTAGTATTTTTTGTAATTGTCTTTTGAATGTACACAGTATAACTTTTGTTTATAAAAGGTGTAGCATACATTTAACGTGTTTTTGTCATCTTTTCCCATTTCTAAGGCTGATAAAGAATTTGTGTGGTCTCTATGGAAACATCTGCAAGTGTCAAGTCCAGATCTTACTCAAGCTGTCAGCTTGGTGGTGGAAAGGTGAGTTTCATTCATTTAACATGATACTAAACACAAAAGCAAACAACTCCCCTGTCCGCTAATAATACATTCTTTATCTTTTTAAATATGTTACAAAAATGTCATTGTTAAATTTTGTCAAGAGTACCTAGAATATGTTCCAAGTTGCCATTTTTTGGTATAAGTTGAAGTATACTTCAAAATATGTTCCCACTGTGGTTGCTGTGCTGCAGTTGAATTACATTTTTGAATTATAAATGTACTGCATATTATGCTCTTCTACTGAAAGAGCAAGAGGAGGTAAGTGATATTTTTTGGTGCCATAAATGTTGGATACCAGTTACTTGTATAAATGATGTTTAACCGCATTCTTAAGGAGCTAAAGGGCTAAGACATGGTAACAGAAGACTATGCAGTTAAATTATTACTCCTCTGAGGATATTAATGAGGATTTTCTCAAGGTGCTTACATACTATCATCTGATTGCCATGAATTTTAGGTAATAATCACAGTATGTGATTGATCAGAATGCTAATATTTACAAATTCAGAATTTTTGAAGGCCAGAGAGAAGGAGAATGGGAATGAGTTGATAATGTGACTGTCAGAATTCAAACACTTGATTCTCTTACGGTCAAAAGGTTTGTCTGTTCTGTCTCTCAGGGTGCCATGAATTCACTATTTAACAAAAAAAATGCTTGTCTGTTGTTGGGTTTGTTTTGTTCTTTTAAATGGACTTTAACTTCTTTAAATGGCTTCTCAACATTACTTGGAAAGCTTGTCATAGAGTCAGGAGTCTCCTTTGGCTTCGTGTTCAGTGCTTTGATCTTGGAAGGCATGTTTTGTTTGTTCACATCTTTCCTTTCTAGTCTCGATCCGTAAACGTTCTTCTGCTCCTGGAAGCATTAAAGTGTTAAGTTCTTCAGTTGGGAGTGGATTCATTTTGGTGTTGTCCCATTTTCTGCATAAAGCATGAAGTCCTTTATGCGTATAGCTAATAAAAATTTTGTCCAAAAATACAGTGTGATCTTGTAGCTAGAGCTAATATCATAGAGCATTTATATCCAGGGGAAGAACTTGAAGGCATAGCACATGCAGCTTGTTTTAAGATTGCTGTTGCCTAGGAGTTCACATGTGTTCACCAATGCTATGTTAAATAACTTCTGGTTCTGTAATGGGACACTGATCTGCAGAGAGAAGTAACTTGCCTGTTAGGACAGTGTATTGCTTTCACATCGCTTGCATGTTGTGATTTGGGAAGTCATTTTAATACACAAGGGAGATATAGGAATGGAATAAAAGCATCCATCATTTATATTGAAATGTACATTCTTACTGACTTGTTTCATGACAAAATTTGGTCATAATTTCACTATGGAGTACACTAGAGGGCACTTACATATCTTTCTTCTTCAAACATAAAAAATAACTGCTTAAAATAGATAAATATAGTATTTAATGTATGTAAAGATACATTACAAATATGTAAGCACAAGTATTTTGAAAAACTTAAATTGGTTTGTCTTAGCTGTGTTTTATAGATAGGTGAACAATATGGAAAATTTTTGCTCTTTCACATGAAGCTTAATAGGGTAGAAACAGAGGTGTTCAGGCTCATTAACATTTTTTATTTGTGTTGCATATAAAAATAATCAGGATATTAGGACAAATTGAAGCATAGAGATGTTAGAAAGTATGCATTTAAATAATGATGAATGCAATTAATTACTTGGAGTTCTTGAATTGTATGCCTATGTAGGATACAGTCTGTCATCTTTTTTTATCCTTCTTCCTGTCTAGGAATATTCTTATGCTTGGTAGTTATCTCTTTAAATTATTTTATGCTTTATTTAGAACAGAAATTGGTAATTGTGTGTGCATTATCCTAATTGATACAAAGAACATGGGGCTCTTAGATACCACCTTGATGGCTGCAAGCATGATAACGAGCTGAATTTTTTTACAGTGGTAGGAAATGTTTGTGAAACCCTTTTAATAATGTCATCTTCAGCCTATCAAAAGACTTGCTACAGAAATGTGATGTATAGTAATGGCCTATTCTATATGAAGGTAAAGGTATATTTTGTATACGCTTTGTACTTTGTGTAGATTGGTGATTGGTACTGTTCCTGACAGTGTGTGTGACAACATACTTCTCTTAAGGTGCTTGTATAGTTTTTCATGCTCTGTCTTCTTTGAGAAAAACACTAACACTTTAGAACACCTCTTGTGAACTCAGAGCTATGCATCTGTATCATACTTTTCCCATGCTTCTCAGAGTTGTGGAATAATGAAAGAACAAATTGCTTCTACAGCATCTTTTTAGGTATTAGCATTACGCCAGAGAATCCTGGAATAGGTTTGGCTAAAACCCATTCAGTATATAGGAGTTTTATTATAAATCATGACTTTGAACTTTGGGGTTGCTTTGACTTTACACATGTATTCTTCCCTTTAATTGATGTAGCTTCATCTCTTTTGCCTAAGAACAGTCTAATTGTCTCTTTGGAAGTAATTTCTAGCCCAGATTTGCTTCTGAACAACCAAATTACAGGCCCATATTTTCTCTCCCAACTTTTCCACCTATAACGTGCCGTAATTTTTTCCTTAGTAGCTTTCTTTCGTGACTGTACCTATTCACATTCTCATCGTTTCAGAAAAGTTTTTGTCTTATTCCTTTACCTTTTAGCAGGCTGGGTTTTTTTTTTTTTTGTTTGGTTGGTTGGGTCCTGGGTTTAGCAGTAGTAGTCATTTTTTGTTCTTCATAGTAGGTGGTGCAGCACTGTGTTTTGACTCAACCTGGAACAGCGCTGATAACACCGATGTTTTTAGTTGTCGCTAAGTAATGTTTATTCTGACCAAGGACTTTCTGAGTCTCATGCTCTGCCAGGGAGGAGGGAAGGCCGGGAGGAAGCAGAGACAGGACACCTGACCCAAACTGACCAAAGAGGTATTCCATACCACAGCACGTCATGCCCAGGGACATAACTGAGAGGTACCCAGGAGGGCTAGTTCTCTGGGGGAAATGGAGGAGGTTTTCGGTCAGTGTTGAGTGGGGTGGGGTGTCGTGAGTTATCTGTTGGTGGTTGGTGAGATGCTGTATTCTTTTCCCTTGTTGATTCCTTTGTCATTATTATTATTGGTGGTAGCAGTATTGATTTGTGTTATACCTTGGTTACTAAACTGTTCTTATCTCAACCTGTGGGAGTTGCATTCTTTTGATTCTCCTCCCCATCCCGCTGGAAGCAGTGGGGGTTGAGTGAGTGAACAAGCTGTGTGACTGGGTTTAAACCAGACAATCTATAAGAATAAAAAATTATAAGTAAGCTATAAATAGACTATAGTGTCAATTTGTCTAGATTTCAATACGTTGATTAGGTTTACAGGGGATCTGCTACTTGGCATTGCTGCTGTCCAGAAAACTCCAGGACAAGTGATATTCTGGCTTTGTTAATCTAGGCAAAATAGGTGTATTTAAAGGGTGAAGAGAAGGGATTACCAAGTAAGAGTTATAAACAAAATGAATCATTTCCCTTGAGAGATCCGTTGGGCTGGTCACAACCTATTTTGCTGTATTTTACTTGGTTGTATCAGTTGAGAATTAAAAACTGAAAAGTTACACTGAAGTCTGATAAAAAACAGTTAAAGTCTTAAGGGCCTTTTTTTCGTTCTCATCTCTATTAAGAACAACATTGACCCGGTTGTATCCAAACTGGTAGCATTTTCCATCTTGCCCTGGCTTTTTCGGAGATTTTGAGATAGATGCAAACAGAATGAAATGGATTTAAGCATTTTGTTGTTTCTATTTGTGTTGTGGATACCACCAATGCTTGCATAGCTTCATTTTTCAGGCTGTTCTTTTCACCAGAAACTCCATAGAGAACTGCAAAGAAACCTTCAGTGCCCACCACATCTTTGTTACAGACTCCCTGGGATCAGAAGCCATCTATGTAATGAAAGCAGACAGAACTGAAGAATGATCATGTGTATCTGAGATCATACGTATCATGAACCAAACAATATTATTCAGTGGATTTCAGTTCTTTAAACTGATGAAAACAATAGCCAGGCTTTCTTCAGGAGGATAACAGTGGCAGCAATGGAAAGGTGCTGGTGTGAAGGGGCAAAATGTTCATTATCAACCTTGTACACCATGGATGTGCGATGAAGAAAAGAGAAGAAAGCTATATTAGGAGAAATTGTGTAGGCAGTACTAGCCATACAGTCAGGTAATTTATATTTGCAGCATTAAACAATTCCTTATGAATATCTTTTTCTCAAAGAAACCAGGCAAATGTAGGAGGCATAATTTGGGGGAAATAAGGGGAATTTATAGTAGGTTTCCATTATTTGTCTGCTATTTTAAAATGCTTTCATGGTCCCAAAATAGAAGTTCGCCTGCCCTAAAATTGTAAAAATGTAGCTAGTATCATTTTATGGCCGTGCTGTTGATTCTTGTAATACAACAGTGATGTTTTACTTTTCAGCAGGCTTTGCAGTTCTTGCTGGGTAACTGTAACTATTTTCCCATTTTAATATTCAGATATAAACAAAAAATTATCTTTACTGTGCAAATGAGAAATGCCTTTGGGATATGTAAAAGCCTCCAGGTATTTTCAAACAAGCCATTGTAAAAGTACTACTCATGTTACTATACTTTGCAGCTACTTTAAATACTATTGATCTCAGTATTATATAAAGAGCATGCTATTTCTAGTTCACTGCCTTTTGAAATAGTTTTTGTTTGTTTGTTTGTTTGTTTTTGATGATGAGCAGAAAAAAATAGTCTTAGAAAATACCTTTTACAGGTAAATGCATGTGCAAACTCAGATAGAGTTGGGGTTCAGGTGAGTGTATCAAATGTTTTGAAATATTTTTGTAAATTTGGAGAGTTCTCCTTTAAGGCTTTTCTTTTACAATGCATGAAATGTTGACAGGTCAACTGACTTAATTTTCTTCTAGGCCTTCTAGCTGACCCTTTTCCCCTGGATGGGAAGTGCAGCAGGATTCATTAATGATCAAACTGCGGCAGTGATACCACAGACTTGGTAGATGAAAATGGGGATTGTATTACACTAGCTGATACCCTTGCAGATAGCTGCATTTGGCAAGCTTGCCTTATATAAATGTTTTTCCACACCTAAATTCTAAGTGTGCTTTGTCTTGCAGGTCTTAGCAAAGAGCAAGAACAGATCATTTCAGGCCACTCTAAGAAACAGTGGCAACCTGAATGTTAGCGCCAGTGGTTAAGAGAGAATTTTGTTGTTCTTCCTGGTGAGTGACATCTCCATAGGTGTACACATGTGTGAAAACATGGTTGAAGAGCAAGCGATTAGAAATAATCAAAGAGTTTTTGGAAAGGTAATCACAGGAACTTACATTGTGGTTTGCTACATCCTGTGAATAGCAAATTGTGGAAGAAACATTAAACAAGTTGACATAGGTTCCTCATTGACTCACAGTCTGCAGATGTACCAAGAATAACAAGTACTTTTATGTAAAAGAGTGTGCAGTATGAATGATCAGTATAGGTTGCTAATGTAAATTGAAAAATATTTTTAAAACTGTATCTTGCATCTTTTGAAAGGATGATAGCTTGCAGAAACTTTCTTAAACCACTCACCGCTTTATTCTCATGCAGATTAACAGGAAATAGAATGACAATAGAATGAGGAAGTAAAAAAATTCTAAGGTGTTTTTAAAGGCCATTCCCATTTTGTCACCTGAGTTTAAAATAAAATGGACTCTCTAATTATTATCACTCAATAAAATGGACAGAATAATAAAGCATAAGAGTACAACCTTTCTATCTAAGGTCAAATAATTGTGATTTCCTACAGTTGATGAAAGTTTAATATCCTGTTTCATTAAAAATTCTCAGAACATTGAACATAAGTCAACATTCCATGGAGAAGAAGGTATTATGCAGCTTGCATGTGTGCATATCTGCATATCGGAGCACAAAATATTGACATGATAATTGCAGTCAAGCCTGATTGAACAGTGGCCTTTGGGAATTCAGCTGGTGTTGTACCAACTGGATGGCTGCTCAGGACACAGTTTGAAATGCAAGGTGCAAGTTAGCACTTTATTCAGCACAGGCAGGCATCATTTAAAAATCCTTGGGGGAAACCCTGGTGATGTGCAGATGTTAAAGCAGTCTGTTCTGAAGTGCTCATATTTTGAACACTGTAAGAGACTTGTGTATTTTAGATGAAAAATGTTTGGAAAATTATTAGGGAAAAAATGTCTACTATTATCTTTACTATTCTAGTGTAAAAATATATTTAATATTTTATGTACATTGGTTAAAATAAGAGGCCTTAAATTGTCAAATGACTAAAAGCAATCAAGTTAGAGATGCAAGAAAAATTACATTTCTGTTATGACAGTTTTCCATTTTGATACATGCCATGGAAGATAGAACTAGTTCTATAAATAATTTACTGAGGAAATAATTTAATTTTACAATTTTTCTTTAATTAGGGCTTAAATTATTTTTATAAAGAAACAAAATTAAGCATCTGCAGTTTTTTCTATAGAAAATAACTACTGTGCAAAGTATGTGTTACCATTTTAAATTCTTTTTTGCTCCATGCTAAGTCTTAAAGTACTGTTTGTAATATTAAAGGAAAAAAAAATAAGATGTGCATCAATTATAATTTGTCATGAAATATACAGATCTTCTAGAATATGAGGTGAAAGTAAACTCCCTATTAAATGAAAACTGTTTAGCTCTATTTTTTAATCTCTTCTTAATAGGTACACAAAAACACGGTATGGTTTCTAGTTGAAAGATTGAGGCATAGGCTTTGTTTCTGCTAACCACAGACTGTGCAACCACAGGGATGTGGCTGTACACAGTAAATTACAATATTGGTGCCATATTTACAGTAACATTGACAGTCTGTACTCTACAGCTTGTCTTTGCACATGGGTGATTCATTATCTATTTAATACCAACATTGTATGCACTTTTGTAAGTCTGTCTGTGAAATAGTTAGAAGCCGTAAGACCAGGAGAGATAATCAACTTGAATGCTGCATCACACAGGCTGATGTTTTGTAGCCTTTCTAGTTCCGCATCTCTTCAGATTGAAAGAAGGACCTTTCAGAATTAATATTTCTAGAAGCAGTTAATTTTTAGTTGTATACTGAAATATAGGTATGCTGTTGAAATGTAGCCTTTGTTCTTTTATTGCACAGCCCAACGTTTGCAATGTAATTTTAACTTTCTATTTAAAGCCAAATTTGTAGATGCATTTTTTTTTTTTTATAAAATCCTTCTATTTGTAAAACTGAAAGGACATACTCTGTCAAACATATAAACAGCATATTCAATGTATTAGTTAAAATAATTTTGATTTAAATGATGTAAAACTGACATAAATATATAAACCTTTGAGTTACTTTTTCTTTACAAATGATTAATTTGGCTGATTGAAACCTGTGATATGATGCAAGATGCCTCTTTTCCTAAACTGCTTTTGCTGAAAATTTTAGGATGCGTAGTGTTTATAAACTTCTGCTAACTTCTGATTTTTAACATCTTTAAGTACCTTATTCATAGTTTAATGGTTCCTCTTAGTCCAATATTTCGTTTTTGACAAGCCATTAAAATGTGCCAAACCTCAGAAATATTATCCTGTCCTGTTGTATAGAGTATATCATAACACAGGAAAGAAAAAAAATCTTATATAGGAAAAGTATTAAGAATATTTTCTTGCTTCTTCATTTTTGTGTGAAGCTGGATCTCAGTAATCCTTGTAGCTAAATACATCTGTGTTAAACATTTAAAATAGGTGGTACTCATGGGAAAACTGATTGGAGCTTAGAACTTGTACAAATTGACAGCCTCTCTTCACTCCATTTTTCATCCTAAGGAAGTCTGCAAATATTCTTAAGTCACATCATTATTGCTCATAAGTGGTTCTAATTAGGTAAACAGGAGTTTGTCTCAGCCATTGATCATCATCAGCTTCTTGATAGTGCCTGATTTCCTCCCGCCCCAGTATTCCAGTGGGTTTTTTAAAATATATTGTAAATACATAATGGCTCATGTAATAAATTCAGTTGAAGTTTTTTCTTTATTAACCTTCTAAAAAGCAGGAGGTGATTGCTGTAATTTGTACCAAGTCTCATTTTAAGGCACAACAGCAGATCCAAATACGATTCATAGGATCCAGTCAGTCATACTACTATGGGTGTCTGTGGGGAGCTGTCCTGTAATGAGAATTGGAAGCCATCTTATGCCACCAGAAGCTGCTGATAATGTTCCATATGAGGTTTCAGTGTGTGTGTAAGTAGTGATAATTAGGATTTTACATTTATCTCTGAATGGTAACTGGTGGAACTGTTTTTTGGGACATGACTACAGCCTGTGCTATCTAGAGAGTCTGAAAAAAACCCAGAAAGCCAACCCTCTTGAATTTACTCTAAACTTTTCCTCCTGATTATCATAATGATAGAGCTGTATTTATAAATTTTGTTCCTTGACAGCTTTGTTTAAAGGACTGTTTGACTGAGCATCAGATAAACAGGGAAAATACTGCATTTAATTAGAAATGCACTTTGAACCATTGACTGCTGTTTGCCTGTGTTACAAGCACATTTTTTGCTTTAACAAAGGTCTGTTTCTTTTCTCTACTCCCAGGCTTTATTCTTCCAGCTTCTTTTGTCCTTCCTGGTCATAAAGTCATATGGCTCTATAAATTCCTGACTACCAGTAATACACCAGAATTAGCTTTGCATACTATTTTTCAGTTCTCAGGAGCAGTTTGTTCTTTTGCTTGGTTCTTGGCTGGCTTATTAATTTTCTTCCCTTTCTCTCTTTAAAGACAAACAAACAAACAAATAAATAAAACCAAACTAAGAAAAAACAAACACCATAACTGTAGAATCATAGAATGGTTAGGGTTGGAAAGGACCTTAAGCTCATCTAGTTCCAACCACCCTGCCATGGGCAGGGACACCTCACACTATACCTCGTCACCCAAGACTCTGTCCAGCCTGGCCTTGAACATTGCCAGCAACGGAGCATTCAGAATTTCCTTGAGCATCCCATTCCAGTGCCTCACCACCCTCAAGTAAAGAATTTCTTCCTTATATCTAACCTGAACTTCTCCTGTTTAATTTTGAACCCATTATCCCTTGTCCGATCACTACAGTCCCTGATGAAGAGTCCCTTGCCAGCATCCTTAAAGGCCCCCTTCAGATACTGGAAAGCTGCTATGAGGTCTCCACACAGCCTTCTCTTCTCCAGGCTGAACAGTCCCAACTTTCTCAGCCTGTCTTCATACAGGAGATGCTCCAGCCCCCTTACCACCCTTATAGGCTTCCTCTGGATTTGCTCCATATCCTTTTTACATTGAGGACACCAGAACTGTACACAGTACTCCAAGTGGTAGAGTTGTTTTGAGCCTTGCTTTGGGAAATCTACCTTACCCATCAATTTTTCAGATCAGTTAATCCAAAGTGATGTGTTCATGGCTGAGTTAAGAGGGTAGTTAATTTTTGAGTATTTCTGTTTAACTGTGCCTTGTTTTTAAAAAAGGCTGAGTTTGTGAGAGGAGATAGTGATTAGAAGAGTTGGGAAGACAGTGGTATATAGTGGGTGTAGATACAGAATGAGTGGTTAGAGAAATGATTTAAAGTAGAAATGTAACATAAACCAGGTGATTTAAAATGGAGTAGGAAATACATCACTGTGGGAACAAAGAATTAATAGGACAGCTAGTGGTTAAGATCAGGATGCTCTTGAGGGCTGGAGGCAGTGGTATTCAGTGGTTTGAGGACCTTGTGTGTGTGTATTTTTTCTGTGTCTACACATCACAATTCTAAGTACTTTGTAGTAGATATGTGCTTTCCCTTTTATTTTGTCAAGCGCTTAAAATTTTGGATGAAGCAGTTATGTATGTCTCTAATCTTATATTCTTAAATTGTCTAGCTGACATTAAGACCTGAGAAAGTTTGGAGTGTTATATGATACTTACAATTTAGACATAGACTAATATAGTTCTCTTACTTCCTTGAATAGATTATGATGTAATGTGCTTATGGGAGAGAGATACCTGCTTCCCAATATATTTGGGGTTTGTGTGCTGCAACTTTTATCATTGAAAAAGGGTAATTGTTGATAGCCATTAAGGACCCCACAGCAAAGTAATTAGTATGAAGAAGCATTGGTATGTGTGTGTATATATATATATATATATATATATTTATACTAGAGCATTTTTTGTAAGTTCAGGAGTAATGCTTATTACCTGTCGTGAACAGCATGTTTGAGGAAAATCAACAAACCTCTGCGATAAGTATTATACCAACAGTCTATTTACAGACATTTTTCCTTACTAACTGCTACTTTTTAAAGTTTCTTAATATGTCTTACTAAGTTTTTGTCCTGGGTTCAGCAGTTGCAGTCAGTTTTTTCTCCTCCTTAGTAGCTGGTGTTTTGACTTGGCCCAGGAACAAGGCTGATAAGGCTGATGTTTTTGGTTGTTGCTGGACAATGTTTGCCCTGACCGGGGACTTTGTGAGCCTCATGCTCTGCCGGGAAGGAGGGGAGGCTGGGAGGAAGGAGGGACAGGACCCAGGCTGGCCAGGGAGGTATTCCATACCATGGCACGTCATGCCCAGGAGGTAACTGGGAGTTACCTGGAAGGAGAGGGAACTTCCTGGTCGGGCTTATTTTCGGCGGGTGGTATCATACCCTCTTCCCTTGTTTTCCTTATCGTTATTATTATTCGTGATAGCAGTAGTGATTTGTGTTATACCTTAGTTACTGGATTGTTGTTATGTCAACCTGTGGAAGTTGCATTCCTTCGATTCTCCTTCCCATCCCTTCTGGAGCAGGGAGGAAGGAGGGGAGGCAAAAAAGGGGGGGGTTGAGTGTGTGAACAAGCTGAGTGGCTGAGTTTAAACCACAACAGTTTTATAAACTTGCTAGGAAGTCTTTTACCAGTTTTTTAAAACCTAAGAATGGGATTTCTGTAAACTAATTATGCATTATAAGCAGGGTAGGGCAGTTTCCCTAACTGTGGTCTGTTATGAAATCTGATTGTTGTTTTCTCTCTCGTGTTCCCATTTTCATACTTTTTTTTTTTTTTCAAAGAATGTCACAGTGTAACCTTTGGAATACACCAGATAACTCCATATTTGCATGGATCTCTCTGACTGCAGTCTACTTAGTTCAGTTTTTAATAGATGTTCAAAGAGAAACTATGAAAAACTGGCTGTACTATGTATTTCATTGCTCATGCCTTCCTAGCAACCTGTTGTGACATTCCTTGATGTTTTTGATTGCAGGTGATCGAATGCTTTGAGGTCAGGATCTTATGTGCACTTTTCTGTTAAATTTCTGTTTCAGTTAAAATGTTAAATTACTTTCATACATGAAATGTCTTTCGGAATACTTGTTGAATATTCATGGTTTCATTTATCTCTGCTCATTACAGCTCCTCAATGATGTTCTTTACGGAAGATTTTTTTTAATGCCATATGACAGCTTAAGTTTCCATGATTTTTATTTCTCCTAGCTAAATGTAATTTAAATACATATCTTTACATCTAGGTTTTTTTTAGTTTTATTCAAATGCTACAACACATTGGTGCTGCTGTATTTGCAGTATGGGAGCACTACTTAGAGTTATGATGCCTTGAGACCTTGGTTTCCCAAAACCTTGCTGTAAATTCCTTACCATTTTTATTTAATTCTTTATTTACTCAAGATAAGACTAGATGCTTCAGCAGTCACAGAACTTTACTTAAAAAAGCATGTTATTGGATGGCCTGTGGGGGCAGTGTAGTTCAGCCTTTAAAATCACTTCTAGCAATAGAATATGCAGTAATACGTAATAGTGGAGAAAAGTAGTTGTCTGTATATCTACTATCCTCATTAGTCACTGTTACAGACTGCTTCAGCAGATGAAGCCTTTTGTGCACAGCTGGATCTTCTCATCTGTTCTTGATCAGATTTACAGAGTTATGGGTACTACTCTTCCATTCCCTTCCACCTCTGAAACATTCTTACTTTAGTAGAGTGCAAGTTGTGCAAGTAGGATTCTCTGGCTTCCAGGGGTGACTTATCCAGCCATGATGTAAGTTTAAGTGTACTGAGAGCAGACATAATTCTGAATGAGTTGTCTGCTTGTTGCCTGTGCTGGTGGGAATGCCTGAAGTATTTGGCTGTTTTAGGGAATATGTGTTTCTCAGACCTTTTGTTAAAGATACGTAATAGAAACTTAGCTGTCTTGTGCTAAGGATCTCTGTGTAGCTTTACTATCACAACATTTTTTTTCTTTCTGCAAAAAACAGAAGCCAATAAGGGCATCAACAATTAAAACTCAGTCAAGAAATAGGATAGGAGTGATATGAGCTGTTTTGTTAAATGAAGTGTTAATGACTCCTGAGCTGGCTTTCTACAAAGTGTTGCTGAGGTCATTATAGCCTTGCACTTGTTAACCATATACAGAGGTTCTACTCATCCCCATTATAAAGCTTCTGAACTGTCTTAACTCTCCCCTTCCCCCAAAAAAAGTTATAGATTCTGTTCATCTTGAAAATAGTAAAATAGTTATCTGTGATGTTTATAGGTACTGTTTCAGACATTGAAATGCTACGTAGCTAAGAGAAGGACTTCACAAATCCAAGCAGCTTGGTGGCTCTACATTGCCAAGTAGGAAAAAAAGAATTTTGATAAGCCTATGGACAAGTACACTTACTGCATTTGAGAAAGAATAAGACAGATAGTTTCAGCAGCTTAAAATGTATTTTAAGATCTCTTGCTTCTGTTTCTTTTTGAACAAAGTTGTGTTAGCTGTTTACAGATGTAATTTGCTGTCACTTGCCATATGCTCGCTGATTAATTCTGCAGGCCTGTCAGCTTCAGATAATTTAATTTTCTGTTCTTTAAAATGACATTCATTATCAGGACATGAAAAATTCAAATTATTAACTGCAAATTATGACTAATAAAGTGTCTATGTTTTTTGTTTGTTTCCAGAGAAAAACAGAAAGCTGAAGTCAAGGACAGAAGGGTTTTAGAGATTTTGCAAGCCAAAGACAGCAAAATAGAAACCCTAGAACAGGTTAGTATTATGCTTAAATAGAGCAGTTCAGAAAAATTCTGTCATTGGCATCACATTTATATATCCTAAGATGTAAAAATAGTTTGCAGTTGTGTCTTAAGATGGAAGTTGCAGGTGATTCAGAGAAGATAACCTTCTGACAAAGTATTAAACTATTCTGAGCTGTTAAGGCTGTTGACCTTTCACCTAAAAAGTTCCTGTGATTTTACAGGAAACTTCTGCTGAGAAGTTTTATCAATTCATTGCCTTATTTTGCCTAATAGACAAACCTAAGCTTGGGTTTCAATCTAGATGAATTCCAACTGTGTTCAGATTTGTAATGTATCCATGGTTTGGAAAGGTTTGCCATCCTGACTCATACAAAAATAAAACATTTACTATAGTAATGAGAACTAAACATGTAGAATACTAAAAGCAATACAGCTAAAATGCATGTATGTGTTTTGGTGTTACTCACTTGTACCAATGTTTATTAAGTTAACTGTTAGCATAAACTGTAAAATAATACTGGCAAATCCAAAATGTCATACATAAGTCTTATGTGTATTCTCAATTGAGCTGTTAACTCAAAACGAGTGCTGTGCAGAGTAAAAACAAACAAACAAAAAAAAACAAACCAAACAACCCAAGGTGCTGGGCCAAGCCATTGGTGAAATTGAGGAAGTATGAACACATATCCTAAAAAATAAAAATAAAAGTAATTATTTCAAAAGTAGTCAAAGCTCCTGAACCCTTCTTAATATTTGAAATACAGTACTTAAGAAATCCAAAATTAATGAAAGAAACAGAAGAGAACAGTAAATATTGCACCTTCCTTTTCTCCATTAATCTCAAATGGAGTTGTTCTTCCCCAGGAGCAGGACTTTCAATTTTCCATAGTTGAATTCCATGAAGTTCCTTTCATCCCTTTTTTCAAGCCTGTCATCTTGACCCTCTGTCCACTTCTTCCAGTTATGTGTCACCAGCAAACTTGCTGAAGGTGGGCTCGGTCCCATAGTGCAGATCATTAGTGAATTTGTCACATTTCTGATGGCCTTTACTAAGTCTTGCCCGAATTGAGGTAAGTTGTGTAGCCGGTGGTATAAATTGAGGTTTCCAGAACTTACCTAATTCTTGTCTGTTCAAAATAAACCTGATACACCTGCTGCCTGACAAGAAACACATCTGAAAGGAGGTTATTCATCTTTGTATTAGAGCAGTGGCTGGAGTTTCTGTGCGTTGTCAATGTCCTCATAGCTGTAGGTGTGATTGTGATGTATCTGAGGCATGGATCCACATCATTCTCATAGAATCATAAAATCAACTAGGTTGGAAAAGACCTTTAAGATCGTTAAGTCCAACAATTACCCAGGGACTGCCAAGACCACCACTAAATCATGTCACTAAGGGCCTCATCTACATGATTTTTGAACACTTTCAGGGACAGTGATTTCACCACTTCCCTGGGAAGCCTGTTCCCGGGGGACAGTGATCACCCTCTAAGTGGAGTAATTTTTCCTCGTATCGAGTCTAAACTATCCCTGGCACAGCTTGGGGCTGTTACCTCTTGATCTATCACTTGTTACTTGGGAGACCAGCAACCTCATTGCTCCATCCTCCTTTGTGGTAGTTGTGGAGAGTGAAAAAGAAACCAATGAATATGAACCAGCAGTTCATGATTATTCCTGCATTTCTGTCTTATTCTTAGCTGAAAGAGAAGATTCCTGTGTAAGAAGTTTATAAGAATTTATGTGCAATAATGTGCTTTCAAGAAGAGCTGCCTGTTGTGGCAGCTTCTAAACCGGTAGCATGCATTTCCATGAGATTGCTGTCTGTGGTTTCAGATAAACTTCAGAACCTGAAATTGAAATTGATCAGAATTTTTTTAAATTGTTGCATTTGTAGCTGATTGCTAACTTTTGGTCTTGATAGTCAACAGCTGTGCCTCATCCGGCATATGTCTATTTATTCTACATCTGTGTGGTAAAAATCTTACTCCTTTGAGGTTGGTGGCTAGGTTGCTATACTGATCATAGTACTGTCATTTTTGTTTTACACAGTGGCTCAAAACTCTTTTCTCAGTAGTTATGTGTCCTAATTTCTATGTGTGTTTCAAGGAAAAGAATTTCTAGCTGCTGCCTTTAAGTAAATAACTTACTGTCCTACATTTTTTATTATTTTTCTTCTGAAGGCTGACTGCTGCAGAACTTTTTTTTCATTCTCCTTTTTCTTTGGAAACATTTTCCACCTGGTATATTTAATTTATAATACTTGTCTATGTCTCAAATAGATCACTAGGGTTTGTTGTTTTTTTTAATAAGGTGAGGGATTTGGAAAAATACATTAAAATTTAGAATTTAAACAATTAATTTAGAGGATAATGTGGGAACAGAGAACTCAGTCTTCTGCCATTCATGCAATAGATAAATTAAAATATCCTCACCTGTGTTCCTTAGAAGATGAAATTAAAGATGTAGAAAAGTAGCAATAAACCTTTTCTGTGACACTGTTAATTAATTAGATTTCAATTTTGATCTGGAAGAACTAAAGCTAATCCTTTTGTCCTAGACCTTGTAATGTTTCAAAACCCTATCAACTGATTATACTCCAGAGGGGTTAAAATAGTACTAGCTTGCCTCATTATCTGTACTTGAAAATATTCAGCGTGCTGTGCAAATCTATATTAAAGCCCCTTTAATGGGTCCAATTGAAAGAAGAATAATTCTACCTTCAAGCATTAATTAACACTAATAATTTTTTCTTAACTTTTGTACATTCACCTGGTTGTATTTTTCTTTGTAATAAAATCCTGTTATTAAATTAAGATAAATGTATACAGACATTCTTGCCATCTAAACACTTTCTATCCAGTAGCGTATAATGTTGATTCTTCTTGTGTAACAAGGGACATGAAGATACGTTTGGTAACGGAGTTTAGATTAATGTGTCAGTGGTGATGAGATTATACAAAGTTTATAAACTCTTTGCAGAAAAACTTTCTCCACTGAATGAGATTTATAGATACTGCAAGCAGTGAATATGTGAGGACACTGACACTTTTTTTGTCTTTAAAAAGATGATTTTACACAAGTGGTAAAATCACTTGGAAAAGCGATCACCCCTCAGCAATGAAACGTGTCTGGTTTATGTAGCCTTGCATTAATGAATTATTATGTCTTTGTTTCTTTCTGCTGCCACCTTCTAGTTTGTTTTCCCATAAAATTAAGGGAAAGAAATCTTGTTAAGCATCTCGTCTAAGTAAGAAAGATGGGGAGGAGAATATATTTAATAGTCAAATAGTTGAAAGTTGCTGATTCTTGTTTACTGATAGAATGCTACCTGAAGTAGGTGGTATGATGACTATGGCTAATACCTGTGGGCTTGTTTGCCTGAAGAAATTAATAAGCTGTAAATTACAGTGTACCTTTACAGCTCATTAGTACTTTTGTGTAAATTCCCGGTAGGAATGCTTTCTGTACAAGTTGAAAATTGTTTCTGTGAGGTAGTTTACTTTTTTTTTTTTTTTTTGGGAAGGGGTTTTCCTTCTTAATCTGCAAAAAAAGCAACTACATGGAGTTTTTCTGCAGGTATTCNTTACAGTAAGAATGCTTTCTTTATAATTTGAAAATTTTTTTTGTGGGTTTTTTTTTTTTTTTTTTTTTTTTTTGGGAAGGAGTTTTCCTACTTAATCTGCAAAAAAAGCAACTACATGGAGTTTTTCTGCAGGTATTCTGTAAATCCATGCCTTAAGTTTTCATGTATTTGTCTGTGTAGCCATGCCTAAGTTTAGCTAATGTTTCTGGATCCTTATTGCTCGTAATTCATGTTCTTCATGGTGTGTCTACAAAGATCGTCTGAAATGATAGCTGCACTTGGATAAGACAGGAAAAAATGTGGTTAGTAAATAACTGGTCCGTTTCTTTTCCTCTGCGTGTTTATTTGATTCTTATGTTAGCAGAGCTCAGAATTCAAGCCTGGAAAAGAAGAGGGACATCATGTTTATGATCTAGGGAGCTACAGTCTAGTTTGGAAAATTTCTTGTTCAATCCAGGTAAGAATAGTTGTCATGTAGTCAGTTAGAGTTACAATGGGATAGTGTCTTTTTCTTGAGCTAGAAATGGTTTCCAAAGCCATTGGAAACTGTCTTTAGAGGAGATTAATTGTTTTTTTTTTTTTTTTTTTCTTTTTTAGTTGTTGTAAAGTCAGTATAGTTTTAAGAGGGTGAAGCTGAATTTTATTCCCTCTTTAAGGACATTCTTGATGAGGAATCTTTTCATATATTGTGACTTCTTACTTGGATGCAAACAAATTTCCACAAGTTAAAAAAAAATTGTTCTTCCTTAAGGACTAAGCAGAAGAAAGAAGCATGCAGTGCCCTTTGAGATTAGGTTCTGGCCTTTATGAATCTGCTGACAGCAGTTAAGAAGGAGCTTGTCAGAAAAGTTGATCATAGCAACAGCTGTTCTGTATTTACTACGCCTGATCTGGCAGCATTGATGTATGTGAGTGTAATGAAATATTGCTGTGTCAGGAGTAGGTGCTATTAGGCATTGATTCCTGCAGATCTCAGATAGTGTTGCACACTTCCAGAGACAGAGGCTATCTCACTCTGATGAACTTTTATAGGCCTTGCTGAGAAGGAAAGTGAGGGAAAAAGCCAAACTTTCAGGTTCCATCAAGACTGTGCTTTTCAGTGAGGACAAGATAAGAGCTCATTTTAGCAGATTTTTTGAGTTCGATTTGGAATTAATAGAAAGAATAGGTACTAAGAAGATGCTTCAGATTTTCTGCTGCCTGACCTAGAGAGCTGGGCTACTGCTTTCCATAGTTGAAAATACAGCTGCTATGAAGAGAGGAAAGAGTAGAGAAAGTATCAGTGTACTGGACAATGCCACTTGACAGCAGTGTCTTATACGTCTTGCAGAAAATCCAGTCTGTCCAGACTAGACAAAAGAGGAAAGGGGATTTATTTAGAGCAGCTGATTGTTAAGGTGATATTAGAGTTGCGGTGAGATTGTGAGATTATATTGTCAATGTTCGCTGTAGTTATCCTGAGAGCTGTCATATCCTCATTAGAGAAAAATGGACAGTTAATCCCTAAATCCAGCAGATGCATTACTGCAATATGTGCTATACTAAGAGAGGTGCTGGATATAGTATAAAGCTACAGCTTTTCTTTCTGGCTGTTAATGTCTCATTTCCAAATTAGAGGTGTACTTTTGTGAAAAACTGCCTCTAAGTGTTGCCCTCTTGCAGGGCAACGAACTTCTGCATTCCATGTTTCAGAGATGGCAAACCTATTGCACGTGTGCCAGAAACAGTACTTGGCTCCCTTGTCAATGCAAAAATGCAGCTCCTGGCAACACTTACTTGTACTACACCTGTTCAGCAGAAGGGATAGAAAGAATATTAGGATATTTTAGGTAGTGAAAACAACAGTAGAATTTTCTTTTTAGTGCATGACAGATGGAATGTGCAGTATAGTTGTAAGAAGCAGCTTTAGTGGAATGAAATGGTGCACATAAAATTTTTGTCAGTGCTGTGACCTACTTAGCAGATATCTCGCTAAGATGGTTCCTTCGCTGCTAGTGGAAGTGGGGTGCTAGAGCTCCAAGACTGATACACTACATGAAATCACAGTTTATTTTCACTACATGCTTAAACACTAAGAAATCCTGTCAGGTGGTTCAAGTAACATAGCAAACTTTGCTGAAGACACCAAATTAATCACATCAGACAATTCCAAAGAGGGCAGTAGGGATCATGGTGTTTATAATATATTATAGTGTTTGACCCTTCCTTAATCTGTGTGTCAGATGAGAATTCAGGCGCAAGACTGACTGGTGGTAGAGGAGTAGGTACATACCCCCTACCTGCAGGATGAAGTCAAGCTGCTCATATTTCTGGTCTCCTTTGCTGTAGCAGAATTGTTATACCTGATTCTGTTAAAAAAGAGCTTTAAAGAGTCTTCGTGTTCTTTTCTTCCTCCTGCAAAAAAGGCCTGCTATTTTTCTCTGGCACATAGATAGCATGTAAGCACATTTAAATGGGCAGTGTTCTAAGGAGTGTTTCACCTTGTATGTATTTTGTAAGTTTTCATGTTTTATTTCATGGCCATTAGAAATAGGAGTTCAAAATTCTCATTTGTTTTGGGAATGGATTTGTAGATGTCTGCTTGCAGTTTCATACTTATTTTCAGAAACAATTATTTAACTTGTTTAATGTCAGAAAGTCCTGGAAAGCATGGAGTGGGATAAGGAAGAACAAACTTTTCTGGTGGTATGAAAATCAAGTGAGCTCCCCCACTTCAATTCCAATTTTTTTTTTTGTTTATTTATTTTCTTTTTTTCTCTTTTTTTTTTTCTTTTGAATTATACACGATTGTTGGAGCATAAGGACAGGTGTGAAAAATAGGAATTATTAGTGGGATATGCACTCATACTGTTGTTGCACGAGTCACATTTTAATGCGTTATATGTTGGTTATTATTTTTCCTGGCTTTTCTGTCCTTGTTAGGAGTCAACAGTTGACAGAATACGGTAATCATTTGGAAAGATACTGTACAATCAGGTAGCTCTGTTGGCATTTTACTTTTGGAGGAGTAACAGATTAAAAATAACTTGTGTTTTATGCCTTAACTAGTGTCATTTTGACTATGAAAGGACACCACACAGACACCAAATGCAGCAGATGACTTCTCCAATGTATGGTTACTGTTTCATGAATTATTTACACAGAACTTCTGTTCATCCTTACATCTGAAAATAATTACAGAATCTAATGAATAGTCATGAGATGAAAGAGTGGATTTATTTTGTTTAATTTTTTTTTTTTTCTTTTGTGTTTTTCTTTAGGNTCCTTACATCTGAAAATAATTACAGAATCTAATGAATAGTCATGAGATGAAAGAGTGGATTTATTTTGTTTAATTTTTTTTTTTTCTTTTGTGTTTTTCTTTAGGAAGATCTGAGAATATGACTGGGGATGTTATTTGTTAAATGTATATAAGTGTTCAAGTTTAGAAAATGAGAATTAATAAAATTTGAAAAAATCTAAAGAGACATTTCAGAAAGCTAAATTAGGAAGGCTATGAAATGTTACTAGAACATTTTTAGTGGTACTTAACAATTTATGTTAGAATGAAAGGAAAGTTGGAAGAGAGGAGAGAAAGTTATGAGTGCAGTAAGTCAGCCTCAACTACTTGGTGGGTAAAAAGAGATGATGAAAGTGGGAGAATAAATATGTAAATGCTGAAGTAGAAATTTTGAGACGTTTAAAAGACAATGTTTTAACATTTAAGTTGTGATAAAGAAAGCTTATTAATAAATTTGTTTCTGCTTAAGATGTCAGGTTTTTATTAAAAGCCACTGCTTGGGTGAAAATACTTGAATTTTTATGTCAGTTTGTGTTTTTTTGGTTTTTTGGTTTGTGGTCTGGTTTGAATCTGTTTTTGTAGGGGTTTTTGTGGGTGTTTTGGTTGTTTTTTTTTTGTTTGGTTGGTTTTTGGTTTTGGTTTTGTTTTGTTTTTTGTTTTATTAATGTGGTATATTAGAGTTGCACTGCACAGTGGGAGCTTCTGATAAACAATGTAATAAAGAAATTGCAGAATGCAGTGTTTATTTGTCACCTTTTTGATTATTAGTTTTGGTAGTGGAAATTGAATGCATGTCCCTTCTCTGCAGCCACAGAGGAACACCTCTAATATTGTGGTGTAGGGACTTGATTTTTTTCCTGAAATGCTTCAGCAGCCAATGCCAGAAGCAAGGTGTCTTGTTACATTGTTAGGAAAAAAAAGTGTTGTAGCTAAAGAGGTGCCATGAGAAAGGCTAAAAATAAATTCTGGAATGGCATTTCTCTGAAGCATCAAAAGACTGGCTCCACCAGGTTGCAGTGTTTCTTTGTATGTAATACTGCCTGGAGCATTCTGGGCACCAGCAGTATGCAAAGGATACTCTTTGATTCTTGCCAGCTAAACAAAAAGGTAAAATTATTATGGCCTATTCACTTCCAGAATGCAGTATTTTTTCTTGTATTTGGAAACTTGTTTATGGAAGAGCCCTTATAAGTGTACTGTAGTTGTGTCTGATATGTAAGGCTTTTTCTATAAATCTTGAGCATGAAGCTGTCAAAAACCAATTGAACATTGCTTTTGTCCTGTTGTATTCAAACAAGTATGACTGCAGTCAATGCGAAATGTGAGCTGAGGTTGTTCTTGTGTAGCATTACCCTGTCTTTTACAGTATCTAGACAGAAACAGTAGATACTCTGGGAATAGATGAATTCCTGATGAGTGTCTTTTATTTGGTGAAGTCTGTCAAAATAACCTCATATAGGAGGTTGCCCCATGTGTTGATCATGTATGGGTTTTTTCTATTCACCTACTTACCAGAGTAGGGTAGTCTTTTAAGAACACTGCTTGTATTCTCTGTTGTAAGAAATTGGTCTTTATTCACTTCTTCCTATTATACAAGGTAATTCGTAGGCTGAGGAAGCAAAGTTCAAAAACAGCTGCACAGGCAAAGGCAGATGATAATTTACATAATTGTGTGTATTTCAGAAATTCTTCTTTATGACCATTATTTCTACTCAGTCATGGTTCCTGAGTAATACTTCTGTTTTTTTTTCTCTTCTTCATAAGCATGTGAAATGAACAGATGTAAAAGTTCGATTCATTTAGAGGAAGAGATAAGAGCATACAAAGTGGTACCCAAGAAAAAAGCTTAGAAAAATAACAGGATTTTTTCCATGCAGGTATTACTTACCTAAATAATGTTTTAGTACTGCTGCAGTAGATGACTTTGTAGACTACTCAGGTGAGTTTGCTGCTTAGTGATTGATGCAGTGTATTTGCTTTTGGTTTAAAGTCTTAAGTGGGTCACTAATGGGGATAAGTAATTAGTATGCAAGTCTGATTCAGGATAATCTGATTATCCTGCAAAGTATGCAAAGTAAGTAGATTATTTGAGTATAAAATTTTACCTCAGCAATATGAAACAAACGTCTGAAGTAGCTAGTTGCACTTACGTACCTTCATTCTCCAAATTACTGCAAAACTTCCCATTCCTAACAGCTCCCAAAGATCTTTGATTTTGCTTTGCAAATAGACATTTGCTTGCCAGTTTCAACACAATGTATGGTGAAGGCTAAGTACTGACACAGCATAGCTTGTGTACTCAAAAATCAGATGCCTTTAAAGAGTGGGAGCTGCACTTTGGAATTTTATGAAAGCGTATATTGTAAGTTATAACTCAGTGCCAATAGGCTACTTCAGATCTGTAGAATTTCTAAGGTTGTTCTTCAAATACAGACTTTGTCTTGATGAATATTAAGTAGTAACAAACTGGAAGGAAGACTGAAAAGGAGCTGCTTAAATTTTGTGAGGATCTGGATAGTGAGAAGGAGGCAAACAAAGTAGTTGACACTTCCATGGTAGTGTGATTTCATACCTTTTTAAAGATGCAACTAAATTATCTCTGCTAGCAACAGTTTCTTCCTGAAATTGTAATAGTATGTCTGAAGAGCAAATATTTCCTGAAGCTTCTTTGCTTCAAGTGAAAATTGAGCCTGGTGTCTGGCATGTTCAAAATATGAGAAGGGGGAGTCCTTTGTTAAGAGGAGGTTTCTAAATGTCATTATTCCTTCCTTAATGTCTTCTGATAACAAACTTGAGAAGGTTTAAGCACTGGGTTGTGTCTGTTGAGAAAAAATTCATATAAATTTCTGAATGAGAAATTCAAGTTTAGATTTTCTTTGGAGGAAATGGTAAAATTATTATGAGTCTATAATCTTAGGTAAACTTTGATGAAGATTGGTTCAAACTGCCAGTGCTCTAGAATGAGGCTCTGTTACTTATCTTGTAAAAAAATACAAGTACAGTATGGGTTTGAGATTAACTTGCCAGTTAGCGCTGTTTTAAATACAGTCTAGTTCTAGGTTTTTTTTGGTTTGTTTTTTTTTTTTTTTTTTTTTTTTGGTG